>JAJPUD010011952.1:24220-51757 GCA_023553655.1 Myrmecobius fasciatus
GGGGGGGAACCCTACTGCAGCGAACTGGGGAGTGATGATATTAGAGCTTCTATTCTGCATGGGCCCTTCCATGGCTGTGGAACCAAGGTCTAAGCACTGGACATTGGGAGTTTCAGTTTCCTCCTCTATGCCCAAAATTTCTTCCAGATTTGACATTCTGTGATATCCTTGTAAAGTAGGCCACATCTCACTGAGAATCAAGGAGGATTTTGGATCTCCCCTGGAAGCAGAACATCAATTCATCCTGGCAAGAAATTTTAGCAAATATTTTCTGAGCACAGCTAATGAAGGAAGGAAAGAAGGAAGGAAGAAACCAAACAAGAAAATCATCAGACAATGAAATCAGCTAGAAGATGTAAGAAGCAAAGGTGAATAAAAAGACATGTCACATACTAAAATGCTGGTGTATATTAACAGAGTTGTGAACTGATCTAAGCATTCTGGAAAGCAATTTGGAAGTAAGTCTGAAAAGTCAATTTCCTTTCCCTTTAACCAAAAGATACTACTAAGTCTAGATACCAAAGCAGTCAAGTAAAGAGAAAAAAAATACCAATATGTACAAAAATATTTATAAAATAATTTTTGTTACAGCAAAGAAGTGGAAACTAAGTGAGTATGGGGAATGGTTTAAACAAAAATATGGTATACAAATGTACTGAATTATTATTACATCAAAAGAAATAATAGCTTGGTTTCAGAGAAACCTTAAGAGGCTTGTATAAGGTGAACCAATCAAGGAGAATTCACATCTAACAGGAATCTTATACATACCCAGATCACCTGAAATAGTATCTCAAAAATGGAAGGTACTATAGAACTTCTTCTATGAAAATCATGGAGTGCCTTGAAGACAATGAAGCATGGAGATGCTGTGACAGATCCTAGTTGGCCAGTCATGTGGTTGATAGAAAACTTTTTCATTTGGCTATATAGTCAGAAATATTGATGTTTTAAAAAGAGGTTGAGTCAGCTTCAGCAGCAGTCTTGGAATAAAATGACTCCTTTCATGGTATTTCATGAGAAACCTCAGCTCTTTCTCCTTTCCCCCCATTTAAAACACATTGTACTACCTCAACTCCATTATTGGAATCACCTAAGATTTTTCATTCCTCCTTTTCCATTCTAAGTACAAGTAATAAAGCCTTCAAGCTGGGTCAGAAATGCAAATTACAGGAAACCAGAATTTGGAATCCAAACCAAGAGTTGTATTAATAACCAAAAAGGCAAAAAACAATTTTAAAGTATAACCCTCCCCTGTTTCCCTCCAAATATAATAGAAGGATTCAAGTAGATTCAAATTTGATGCAAACACTGCTGTGTAGGAACTAGGCAAAGATATGAGCTCCACCCATCCCCATAAAAGACCAAGCTGGCATAAAGGTTATAATGTACTGAAGGGCAAACATGAGCAGGCCTGCCCCTGAGATCAGAGTATGTAGGTTTCTATACAATGCAATACTATAAAGACAAAATACTTTGAGTGATTTAAAAATTCTGATAATAATGATGATCAACCATCATTCAAAGCATCTGTTGAGGAAGGTTGTTAACCAATTCCTGACAAAAATGTGATATGTTAATGATGCAGGATAAAACAGCTTTTGAATATGGAAAAAGTACAATTGGTAGAATGAAAAGGAAGTACAAAAGTTAACAGAGGAAAACAATTCCCCCCAAATTAGAATTGGGTAAATGGAAGTTAATGACTCTGTGAGACATCAAGAATCAGGCAAAAAAATTTAAAAGAACGAAAAAATAAAAGAAAATATAAAAAATCTCATGAGAAAAAAAAAGAAACACCTGGCTTAGAGAACTGGCCTAAAGAATTACTCTGTGAGAGAATTTCAGAATCATTGGACCACTAGAAAGTCATAATCACAAGATGGACATGGACAGTACTTTTCAAGAAATTATCAAGGAAATCTGCTCTGATGTCAGAAAAAGCAAAACCAAAATTATCCCAATTAAAAGAGATAATAAAGGAAACTACATATTGTTAAAAGGTGTCATAGATAATGAAATAATATCATTAAGATTTGTGTAACAAATGATATAGCATACAAATTCTTAAAGGAGAAGTTAAGTAGATTATGCTTATGGTCAAATAGAAGATAGACAGCCTAACAAATGCAAAACATACTGTTGCTAAAAAATATAACAAGCTTTTAAACAAACAAACCCAGCATAACCAAGATTAGAAGAAAAACAGAAATCTGGGAAATAATCTTTCCAGGAAGTATCTCTGAAAAATATGTAGAAGATTGAGTCAAATTTGTAAGAATGCAAGCAATTCCCCAATTGATAAATGCTCAAAGGATATGAAAAATATTTTTTCAGATAAAAATAGTTATCTATAGGTATCTGAAGAAATGTAGATCTCTTTTGATTACAGAAATGCAAAATAAAATAAATGTGGGGTACTACCTCACATCTATCAAATGGGTAACATGACAAAAAAGCAAATTGATAAATGTTAGAGAAGATGTTTAAAAATTGGGACACTAATGCACCTTGGGTGGAGTTGTGAGACTGATTCAACCATTATGGAGAACAATTTGGAACTGTGCTCAAAAGACAGCATGCTATTTGATTTACAACATCATCATTAGAAACTAAAAATCTTATTTTTTTATTAGAGCTTTTTATTTGCATAACATATGTATGGGTAGTTCCTCAGCATTGATCTTTACAAAGCTTTCCATTACAAATTTTACCCCCAGTTGCCTCCCCTCCCCTAGATGGCAGGAAGTCCACTACATGTTAATAATGTTAAAATACATGACAAGTTGCTGTGTAAGAAACATCGTATCTACAAGAAAAAAAATCAGAGAAAGGAAACCCAATGCAAGCAAACATCAATAGAGAGTATGAAAATGTTATGTTGTGGTCCACATTTCATATACTTCTCTCTCGGTGTATATGGCTTTCTTCACTGAACAATTGGAACTTGTTTGAAACATTTCTTTGTTGCAGAAAGCCATGTCCATCAGAGTTAATCATCATGTAATATTGTTGTTGCCGTGTATAATGATCTCCTAGTTCTACTCGTTTCACTCAGCATCAGTTCATGCAAGTCTCTCCAGGCCTCTCTGAAATCCTCCTGCTGATCATTTCTTACAGAACAATAATATTCCATAGCATTCATATACCATAATTTGTTCAGCCACTCTCCAATTGATGGGCATCCATTCAGTTTCCAGTTTCTAGACACTACAAAAAGGGCTGCCACAAATATTCTTGCACATGTGGGTCCCTTTCCTTCCTTTAAGATCTCTTTGGGATATAAGCCCAATAGAAACACTGCTGGGTCAAAGGGTATGCACAGTTTGATAACTTTTTGAGCATAGCTCCAAATTGTTCTCCAGAATGGTTGGATCCGTTCACAGTTCCACCAACAATGTATGTGTCCCAGCTTTCCCACATCCCCTCCAGCATTCATCGTTATCTTTTCCTGTCATTTTAGCCAATCTGACAGTTGTATAGTGGTACCTCAGAGTTGTCTTAATTTGCATTTAACTCGAAATCTTATAAAGATGAATGCTAAAATTGTCTAGATAATACAGTTGGGAAAAATAAAATACAATTAAGAAGTTAAAATTAATGTATTAAAATATGAAAAAATAAAAATTAGCACTTTTAATATATTAATAAATGAATAAATTAAAGTAAATATACCTATCAAGTGTTTTTATTCATTTGTATTAGTCTGCATAAGCTTTCTTTCATTCTTATTTCATGTTTTTCTGTTTTCTGTAGCTTTGTGACTGAACTATTCATTTTGCCTTACTTTACATAAATCTTAGCTCTTAAGGCTCAGAGTACATCTTAGCTCACAGTATCCAATTCCCACACATTATTTAACTAATGATCAATATCAAGGCATTATCTTTGCTTGGAGTTTTTGTTTGTTTATTTTGCAATAAAGTACTTAAACAAATGGATTTGTTTGTTATCAAATGCCAGCAGAGAAGCATTTTCTTTTTTTTTTTTTTTGGAATTACTAGGTCAAAATGTATTATTATTTTTGTTACCTCTAATGAATAATTCCAGACTTCTTTGAACAAATGCTATACCAAGCTTCAGATGTACCAAGAAGTAATGACTTTAGCTATTTCTTCACAACATTATAAGCAATTAGTTTTGTTTCATTTTATTTTGGATAGTAGTTGAGGTTAAGGTGAAACTTCAAAGTTTTTAGTTGGCATTTAATTCATTATTTATGGGCAGCACATCTCTATCAAATTCACATCAAAATTTTTGATAAAAACAATACAAATATCAAAGAGTAACAGTAAGTATTAGCCAGGATCTGGCAGCTTCAATAATAAAGCATGAGAGGGCCTATAATACCATAATCTGGAAGGCAAAGGAACAAGAGTGGTAGCCAATAATTACTATAATTACAATAATCTACTAGACTCAGCTTCATCTTTCAGGGGAGGTGATGGAGTTTCAATGAAGAAAGAGATTTTCAATCATTTCTATTGAAAAAAAAACAGAAATAAACAGAAAATTAAATCTACAAATACAGAACTCGAGAAAACTATAAAAAGTTAAACAGGAGAAAAAATTTATTTAAAGGTTAAACTGTTTACATCCCTACATAGGAAAACAATATCTGCAACTCACGAGAACTGTATCTGTCACTGGACAAGACAGAGGGGGGTATCACATGAACTGTGGGTGTGGCTGTAATTAGTCCCTGATGTGATGACATCAAAGAAAAAGACATTAAGGGGTGGGAAAAGAGCTGTACTGAAAAATGAGAAAAGAAGAGGTATTATGGGATGCAAGAATTTTAAATAAAATATTAGTAAAGACATTACAGCAACATATTGGCAAGATAATACACCATGACCAAGTGGGATTTACCTGAGGTTTGCAGGGCTACTTCAATATCAGTGATACTACTATCATAATCAACCATATCAATAATAAAACCAACAAAATTACCATTCGATAATCTCAATAGATGCAGAAAAAAATTTTGGAAAAAATACAATACCTATTCCTATTAAAAATACTAGAAAGCATAGTAATAAAGGGAGCTTTCTTTAAAATAAAAAGCAGTAGCCATTTAAAACCAATAGAAAACATTATTTTTAATGAATTCCCAATAAAATAAGGGGTAAAACAAGAATGACCATTATCACCACTATTATTCAACATTTTGCTAGAAATGTTTGCTTTAGCAATAAGAAAAAAAAGAAATTAAAGGAATTAGAATAGGCAATGATGAAATAAAACTATTACGCTTTGCAGATAATATACTTAGAGAATCCTAGACAATCATGCAAAAACCTACTGTATCCAATTGATAGCTTTAACAAAGTTGTAGTACATAAAACAAATCCACACAAATCATCATCACTCCTGACGAAAGTCCATCAGCAAGAGATGGAAAGAGAAATTGCATTTATAATAATGGTAGACAAAATAAAATATTTGGGTGTCTACCTGCCAAGACAAATCCAGGAAATATATGAACACTATAACTAAACACTTCTCACAGAAATAAAATCAAATCTAAACAACTGGAAAAATATCAATTGCTCATGGGTAGGCTGAGTTAAGATAATAACAATGACAATTCTGTTTAGTGCCATACCAATAAACTGCCAAAAATAATTTTATAGAACTAGAAAAAATAACAACAAAATTCCTCTGGAAGATCAAAAGGTCAAGAATATAAAGGGATTTAATGAAAAAAAATAGAAAGGATTGTAACTTTGTAATACCGGACCTAAAACTCATTATAACAGAGCAGTTAGCATAACCATTTGGTAGTGGCTAAGAAATAGAGTGGTGGATCAGCGGAATAGATTGGATACATATGACACAATAATCAAGACCTAATATAATCACCTATTTGATAAACTCCCCAAATTTTAGCTGCTGGAATAAGAACTCACTATTTGACAAAAATTGATGGGAAAACTGGAAAATAATATGTCAGAATCTTGGCATAGACATGCCTCACACCCCATATAAAAATAAGATCAAAATGGGTAAATGATTTGGGCATAAAGGATGATAAAATATAGAAATTAGGAGAGCAAGGGATAATTTACCTCTTAGATCATTCAAGAAGGAGGAAATTTATGGCCAAAGAAATTCTAGAGAATATTATGAAAGGGAAAATGGATAACTTTGATTATGTTATATTAAAAAAGGTTTTGGACAAATGAAACCAATAGAAACAAGATTAAAAGGGAAGTACAAAGCTGGGGAAAATATTTTGAGCCCATTTTTCTGACAAAGGTCACATTTCTAAAATATATAAAAAATGTATCAAATTTATAAAAATACAAGTTTTTCCACAATTAATAAAGTCAAAGGATATGCACAATTTTCAGATAATGAAATTAAATCCATCTATGATTATATGAAAAAATGCTCTAAATCATTATTGATCAGAGAAATGCAAATTAAACCAGTCCTGAAGTGCCAGCTCACATCTCTCAGATTGGCTAGGATGACAGGAAAAGATAATGATAAATGTTGGAAAGAATGTGGGGAAACCGGTACACTAATGCATTCTTGGTGGAGTTGTGAAATGATCCAACTATTCTAGAAAGTAATTTATTTTAAACATAAATTTAAAAAGTTAGTAATTGCTAAGAAATATAGTCAATCAGTGGAATGGGTTATATGCATATGACACAATCATTTTTTTTATTAGAGCTTTTTAATTACAAAGCATATGGGAGTATCTAGATGGTGCGGTGAATAGAGCACCAGCCCTGAAGTTAGGAGGACTAGAATTCAAATCTGGCTTCAGACACTTAACACTTGTTAATTGTGTAACCCTAGGCAAGTCACTCAACCCCAAATGCCTCAGTAAAATAAATAAATAAAAATAAATAAAACACATATGCATAGGTAATTTTTTAACATTGACTCTTGCAAAACCTTCTGTTCCAAATTTTCCCTTCTTTTGCCCACCCCCTCCCCTGGATGGCAAGTAGTCTAATACATGTTAAATATGTTAAAGTATATATTAAATCCAATATATGTATGCATAGTTATAAAGTTATCTTGCTACACAAGAAAAATCAGATAAAGAAAAAAACAGAAAAAAAAATTCAAGTCAACAACAGAAAGAGTGAAAATGCTATGTTGTGGTTTACACTCAGCTCCTAAAATCCTCTCTCTCAATGTAGATGCCTCTCTTCATCACTGAACAATCTCATTGTTTAGGAAAGCCACATTCATCAGAATTGATCATTGTATTGTCTTGTCGTTGCCATGTATGATGATCTCCTGGTTCTACTCATTTCACTTAGCATTAGTTCATGTAAGTCTCTCCAGTTATCTCTGAAATCATCTTTCTGATTGTTTCTTACAGAACAGTATTATTTCATAACATTCATATACCATAATTTATTCAGCCATTCTCCAATTCATGGGCATCCATTCAGTTTCCAGTTTCTGGACAGTACAAAATAGCTGTTACAAACATTTTTGCACATGTGGGTCCCTTTCCTTCCTTTAAGATCTGTGGGATGTAAGCCCAGTAGAAACACTGCTAGGATCAAAGGATATGTACAGTTTGATAACTTTTTTGATCATAGTTCCAAATTGCTCTCCAGAATGGTTGGATCTGTTCACAGTTCCACCAACAATGTATCAGTGTCCCAGTTTTCCCACATCTCCTCCAACATTCATTATACTTTTCTATTATCTTAGCTAATTTGAGAGGTGTGTAATGGTATCTCAGAGTTGTATTAATTTGCATTTATCTGATCAGTTATGATATGGAGCACCTTTTCATATGAGTACAAATAGTTTCAATTTCTTCATCTGAAAATTGTCTGTTCATATCTTTTGATCATTTATCAATTGGAGAATGGCTTGAATTCTTATAAATTTGAGTCAATTCTCTCTATATATTTACAAATGATGCTTTTATCACAACCTTTGAATGTAACAATATTTTCCCAGTTTATTGCTTCCCTTCTAATTTTGTTTGCATTAGTTTTGTTTCTACAAAAACTTTTTAACTTAATATAATCAAAATTGTCTATTTTGTGATCAATAATAATCTCTGTTTCTTCTTGGGACACAAATTTCTTCCTCCTCCACAGCTTTGAGCGGTAAACCATCCTATGTTCTTCTAATTTGCTTATGATATCATTCTTTATGTCTAGATCATGAATACATTTTGATCTTATCTTGGCATATGGTGTTAGGTGTGGGTCAATGCCTCGTTTCTTCTATACTAGTTTCCAATTTTCCCAGCAGTTTTTGTCAAATAGTGAATTCTTATCCAAAAGCTGGGGTCTTTGGGTTTGTCAAACACTAGATTACTATTGTCATTGACTATTTTGTCCTGTGAACCTAAACTATTCCACCGATCTACGAGTCTATTTCTTAGCAGGTACCATATGGTTTTGATGACCACTGCCTTATAATATAGTTTTAGATCTGGTATAGTTAGGCCACCTTCATTTCCTTTTTTTTTCATTAGTTCTCTTGAAATTCTTGATCTTTAGTTTATCCAGATGAATTTTGTTGTTATTTTTTCTAGGTCAGTAAAATTATTTCTTGGGAATGCGATTAGTATAGCACTAAATAAATAGATTAGTTTAGGTAGTATTGTCATCTTTATTATATTCTCTCGACCTATCCAAGAGCACTTGATATTTTTCCAATTGTGCAGATATGATTTTATTTGTGTGGAATTTTGTAATTTTGCTCACATAGTTTCTAACTTTCCCTTGGCAGATAGATTCCCAAATATTTTATACTATCACCATTATTTTTAAATGGAATTTCTCTTTGTATCTCTTGCTGTTGGATTTTGTTAGTGTTGTATAAAAATGCTGATAATTTATTTGAATTTTTTGTATGCTGCAACTTTGCTAAAATTGTGAATTATTTGTAATAATTTTTCAGTTTATTCTCTAGGGTTCTCTAACTATACCATCATATCATCTGCAAAGTGTGTTAATTTGTTTTTCTCATTACCTGCTCTAATTACTTTAATCTCTTCTTCTCTTATTGCAAAAGCTCCTATTTCTAATATAATATTGACTAGTAATACTAGTGAACAACCTTGTTCTACCCCTAATCTTATTGGGAATGGTTCCAGTTTATCTCCATTATATTTAATGCTTGCTGATGGTTTTAAATAGATGCTATTGACTATTTTATGAAAAAATTTCATTTATTCCTATACTCTCTAGTATTTTTAATAGGAATGAATATTGGATTTTATCAAATGCTTTTTCTGCATCTATTGAGATAATCATATGGTTTTTCCTAATTTGGTCATAGATTAAGTCAATTATGCTAATAGTTTTCCTAATATTGAACCATCCTTGTATTCCTAGTATAAATCCTATTTGGTCATGGTGTATTTTCCTGGAGATGATTTTCTTTAATCTCTTTGCTAATATTTTATTTAAGATTTTTGTATCATTATTCATTAGGGAGATTGGTCTATAATTGTCTTTCTCTGTTTTCATCCTACCTAATTTAGGCATCAGTACCATGTCTGTGTCATAAAAGGAATTTAGTAGGAGTCCTTCATTCCCTATTTTTTCAAATAGTATATAGTATTGGAGTTAATTGTTCTTTAAATCTTTGGTAGAATTCATATGTAAATCCATCTGGTCCTGGATATTTTTTCTTAGGGAGTTGATTAATAGCTTGTTCTATTTCTTTTTTTTTTAAATGGGACTATTTAAGTAATTGATTTCCTCTTCTATTACTCTGGGCAATCTATATTTTTGTGGATATTCCTCCATTTCACTTAAGAAATCAAATTTATTGGCATAAAGTTGGGCAAAGTAGCCCCTAAGTATTGCTCCAATTTCCTCTTCATTGGTGGAAAGTTCTCTCATTTCATTTTTGAGACTTAACAATTTGATTTTCCTCTTTCCTTTTTCTAATTAAATTTACTAAAGACATCTATTTTGTTAATTTTTTTTCATAAAACCTAATCTTAGTTTTATTTATTAATTCAATAGTTCTTTTTACTTTCAATTTTATTAATCTCCCTTTTTATTTTTAGAATTTCAAGTTTGGTATTTGACTGGGGGGGTTTAATTTGTTCTTTTTCTAGCTTTCTAGCAAGCCCAATTCATTGAACTTCTCTTTCTCTATTTTACATAAATAAGCCTTTAGAGATATAAAATTTCACCTTATTATTGCTTTGGCTATATCCCATTTTGGTATGTTGTCTCATTATTGCCATTCTCTTGGATGAAATTATCAATTGTGCTATTGTTTGCTGTTTCACCCATTTATTCCTTAGGATGAGATTATTTAGTTTCCAATTACTTTTTGATCTATTTTCCTCTGGCCTTTTATTTAATGTAATTTTTATTGTATTCTGGTCTGAAAAAAATGCACGTACTATTTCTGCTTTTCTACATTTGATTTTGAGTTTTTATGTCCTAATATATGATCAATTTTTGTAGAGGTTCCAAGAATTGACAATAAGAAAGTATACTTCTTTCTGTCTCCATTCAATTTTCTCCAAAGATCTCATACCTAACTTTTCTAGTATTCTATTTACCTCCTTAACTTCTTTCTTATTCATTTTGTGGTTTGATTTATCTAGTTCTAAGAGAGCAAAGTTGAGATCTCCCACTATTATAGCTTTGCTGTCTATTTCTTTTTGCAGCTCTCTTAACTTCTAGGAATTTGGATACTTTACCCCTTGGTGCATATATGTTTACTATTGATATTGCTTCATTATCTATGTTACCCTTTAGCAGGATATAGTTTCCTTTCTTATCTCATTTAATTAGATTAATTTTTGCTTTTGATTTATCTGAGATCAAGATGGTTAATCCAGCTAATTTTTTTTTACTTCACCTGAAGAATAATAGATTCTGCTCCAGCCTTTTACCTTTACTCTGTATGTATCACTCTGCTTTAAATGTGTTTCTTGTAAACAACATATTATATTATTCTGGCTTTTAATCCAGTCTCCTATCTGCTTCCTTTTTATGGGAGGATTCACCCCATTCACATTTATGGTTAAAGCTACTAATTCTGAGTTTCCCACTGTTTTATTAACCCCAAATTATACTTTTCTCTTTCCTTTTCCCCTTTCCCTTCTCCCCAGTATTTTACTTAGGAACACCACTTGCTCCAAGCATCTCCTTTAGAATCTCTCCCCCTTTCTTATACTTTCCCCCTACTATTTCTATTTTTCTTTCTATTTAGCCTACCTCTTCCCTTTTCACCTTTCCCTACAACTTTTTTATAAGGTGAGAGAAGTTTCTCTGTAAATCAAATATGTCTAATATTTTCTCTTTGAGCCAAATCTGATGAGAGTAAGATTCACACAATTTTCATCCACTTCCCTTCTTTCCCTCAAATATAATAGATTTCCTTTGCCTCTTTGTGAGATGTAATTTCCCTTATTTTTACCTCCACTTTCCCCTTTTTTAGTACAATCCCCTTTCCATTTCTAGTTTTTTTTTAAGTATTATAACAGTAAAATCAAATTATACAAGCACTCTCTATGTATACCCATAAAAGAAATACAGTTTTCAAGAGTTCTTTTCTTTTTACTCTGTTATGCTTCTCTTGAGTTCTATATTTGAAGGTCAAATTTTTTGTTTAGCTCTGGGCTTTTCATCAGAAAAAAATGGAATTCACCTGTTTCATTGAATGCCCATCTTCTTCCCTAGAAGAAAAAGCTCAGTTTAGTGGGGTCATTTATTCTTGACTGCATTTCAAGTTCCTTTATCTTTCTGAATATCAGATTCCACTCCCTTCTATCCTTTAAGGTGGAAGCTGCTAGGTCCTGGGTAATCCTTATTGTGGCTCCTTGGTATCTGAATTCTTTTTTTCTGGATGCTTGTAATGTTTTTTCCTTGGTCCAATAGTTCTGAAATTTAGCACAATATTTCTTGAATTTTTAATTTTGGGGTCTCTTTGAGGAAGTGCTTGGTTAATTCTTTCAATGGCTATTTTACCTTCTGTTTCTATGACATCTGAGCACTTCTCTTTGATGATTTCCTGAAAAATAGTGTCGAGGCTCTTTTTTTTTCCATCATGATTTTCAGGAAGTCCAATAATCCTTAGATTGTCTCTTTTACATCTATTTTCCAGGCAAGTTGTTTTCCCAAGTAGATGTTTTACATTTTTTTTCTATTTTTTTCATTTTTTTAGTTTTGCTTGACTTATTCTTGATGTCTCATTGAGTCATTCGTTTCTATTTGTTCAGTTTTGATTTTTAGTGAATTATTTTCTTCATTTACTTTTTAATTTATTTTTGTATTTCTCCAAATGAATTTTTAAATTAATTGTTTTGTTCTGTGGATTTTTTTCCATTTCACAAATTCTGTTTTCCAGGGAATTGTTTTCTTTTTCCATTTTGTCAAATCTATTTTAGGGAGTTATAGGCTTTTTCCATTTCACTATTTTGTAGTGAATTTTCTTTAGACAATTTCTGTGTTTTCTTTTTCAAACCCTCTTGTAAATTTCTCATTTCCTTACCCCTTTTTTCTTCCAGTTCTCTTTAAAATCTTTTATAATTTCTTCTAGCAGAGCTTTATGTGATGGGGACCAATTTATATTACCCTTTGGGTCTTCATCTGGAGATGATCTGCTTTTAATCTCCTCAGGGTTTGAAATCTGTTCTTCTTTCACCATAGAAACAATCTATGGTTAGAGTTCTCTTTGCTTTTTTTACTCATTAAAAAGTTGAGGTCTGTTTTTAGGGCAAACACAGTTGTCTAAACTTCCTCTACCAGTGGCAGCAGCTATGCTGAACCAGTGTTAACTCACTTCCAGTACTGGGTGGGTGTGGCCAGGTCCCCTGAAATTCTGGCGTTTCAGGGTTCACTATTTACCTTTTGTGTTTGTGTTGTGTGTTTTATAACTTCTCTGCTCATCTATTGGCTTGCAATCAGGGCAGAGTAGTCAACACTGCTGTAGATTCCTCCCCGTGAACTCTCTGCCTGTGGAGCCCCTACCTCCCCGGGTCTATGCTGCATGTACTGGCATCTGTGCTCAGGCTGCTTGCACTTAGCCCACCTCCCTCCATGCAGAAACTAGGTATTCACCAATATCTCACATTCTATGTCAGAAGAAAGTCAAAATTAGTTTATGATTTAGACATAATGGGTGATATTTATAGTATATAGTATATATAGTATAGTATTTCATATTAGGAGAGAAAGGAATAGTCTAGTTGTCAGATCTTTATAGAAGACAGGAATTTATAGCCAATAAAGAAAGGAAATTATAAAATGCAAAATGGTTAATTTTTGATTGCATCAAATTAAAAAGCTTTTGCATAAATAAAACCAATGCAGCCAAGATTAGAAGGAAAGCAAAAAGCTGGGAAACAATCTTGACAGTCAGTGTTTTTGATTAAAGCCTCATTTCTAAAATATATATAAAATTACCATATAAATAAATTATAAATAAATATACACATATATGGAGAATTTTATACATTGACAAATTTATAGGAATATGTCATTCTCTAAATGCTGATGCTTTGACATCAAAGAATATGAACAATTCACACATGATGAAGAAACTGAAGTCATCTATAGCCATATGCAAAAATGTTTCAAATCACTATTGATTATAGAAATGCAAATTAAGAGAAATCTGAGATACCAATTCATATTTATTGGATTGGCTATGATAACAAGAAAAGATAATGATAAATGTTGGAGTGAATAAGGGAAAACTTTTACAGTAATGTCTTGTTGGTGGAGTTGTGAAATTGTTCAACCATTCTGGAGAGCAATTTGAATCTGTGCCCAAAGGGCTATAAAATTTTGCATTCCCTTTTCATCCAGTAATGTCACTATTAAGTTTGTCGTCAAAAGAGATAATAAAAGAGGGGGGAAGAATTCACATATACAAAAATGTTTATATCAGAGTTGGTTTTTTTTAATAGTGGCAATGAATTGTGAATTGAGAAGATGCCCATCAGCTGGGGAATGACAGAATAATTTATGGCATATGAAGATGGTGGAATATTATTTTATAATAAACTAATGAGCAGGCATCTTTTGGAAAAATCTGGAAAGGTCTACACGAACTGATGCTGACTGAAGATAGCAGAACCAGGAGAATATTGTACAGAGTAACAGTAGGATTATGTGATAGTTAACAATGATAGACTTAGCTCATCTCAGCAAGATGATAATACAAGACATTTCCAATAGACTTGGGATACAAAATTCTATCTGCAGCCAGAAAGAAAACTATGGAGATTGAATGTAGATGGAAGCCGATCATTTTCACCTTTCTTTTTTGTTTACTGCTTATTCTTTCTTATGTTTTTTTTTCCCTTTTGGTCTGATTTTGCTTGCACAGCAGGGTAAATATGGAAATATATTTAAAAGGATTGCACACGTATTACTTAAAGTTAAATTGCTTGCTGTCTTTATTGAGAAATGAAGAGAAAGAAAATTTGGAACACAAAATCTTACAAAAAATGAATGATAAAACTATCTTTATGTGTCCTTGGAAAATAAAATATTCTTCAGAAAAAAGTGGGTTCCAAATTTTCTCTCTCCCTCCATTCCCCTCTTTCATCAAGAAGGCAAACAATCTGCTATAGTTTAAAATGTGCAGTCATGAAAAGCATGCTTTCATGTTAGAACATGTTGTCATGTTTTGAAAGAAAACTAAACACAAAAATAACACATGAAAAAAGTATCCTTAGATCTGCATTCAAACTTTCCTCGGCTCTTTCTCCAAGGAGAGATATAATTTTTCACCATAAGTCCATCAGAATTTTCTCCATGAAATATTCCTTGATCCTCTTTCCCAATTCATCCAAATGTATTTCCTCTTTTATCCCTGTATATGATTTGAGTCATAACCCTCTTGGGTACTTAATGTAATATTGTATTACATTATTGCAAAGTATAGTAGTGGAAAGTTTCAGGGAGGAAGAAGCAATAATGAGATTTATATAAACTCATTGAGTATATTGATTTCATTCTATTATTAGTTAACATTTTTGTCATGGCAAACCCGCTTAATTCAACTGGAAATCTTTGCACTTGTTTGACTTAGTTGTGTCTAAAGGAAAAGCAATCTGTTATATAATATGGATGTTCCTAGTAGTTTTCAATTCTTTTATAAAATGTCTTGCCCATGTCTAACATTCAATAATTTCTATTGACTAACCACTTATAGATCTATGATTATTGACTTTGAGCCCATGAAAATTAGCATTATGTTTGAATGGAAATATGTTTTGAGATTTTTGATGTAAAGACTGTCCCTATTGTGTGTGTGTGTGTTTTTAGTGACTTTTGTAAATTATATTTCTTTGGTTTATAGAAATACTATAAATAACAAAAAAATTACATCATACAAATTCTATTTCAAAAGTAGCTTTTACCTCTGAAAACATGGCAAAAATGTTGAGATTCCATCCTTACTCCTGAGTCCCATTAGCTAGATCTTAGCCTTACCATGGTCCTTAAATAGGACAAAAAAAATCTCTCTTTCTAGTAGTATATGGAAATATCTGTAAAATTTTATAGAGAAAGATAGTGGTAGGTAATTGGCACATAAAATGAATTTCTAGTAATTCTACTAAAATGTATGTATATGTATCTGTGTGTATTTAATCTAGTAAATTAAAATTGTGAAGTAGGAGTACCTATTTAACATACTTTACCTTAAGTATGGCCACTAGTAGAAGACAAAAGATCTTCTTTAAGAGTTATCACTTCTCATTATATACCTTTCCACTCAACATCTGAGTAGAAAGGTGCTGGGGCAGAATGAACCTGCCTGAGTATTGGAGGATATTTCAAATGTGTCTCTCTGCTACTTAAGTGGCAAATCTTAAGACTCTATGGATTACTTCTTTGATTTATAAAATGAAGGATTAGTCATCTGTCCTCCTCTCCTGCTCTTTACTTAACCCACCCCACTTTCTATCTCATAGGTAGAGATTAATAAAGAAATCGACATTAGCATTGTTCTTGGGGAGGGCAACCAAATATGTTGCCATATGCTTCCAGTCTTAATCCCTGTCATTTTGTAGACTAAATAGACTGTGATTGAAAAGTCTTCTATTCAGTATTTATAGATTTATATTCAATTGTCACAACTGGTATTTCTCAATAAATATAGAAATACTTTGATAGTACATTGAGAACAATTAAAAAGAACTCTCTGATGGTGACCATTATTGATAGCACATGATATTTGTTACTTTTGCAGGGTACCATTTGTTAACAATGCCATTCATTTTCAAATTTGTCAACAAGCACTCATGTCTGTTAAGAGTATCACAACAATTCCTGTACTGCATGGGAAATGTATGGCATAGGAAAAGAAGGAAATAAGCATATAAATTTACCTATAAATTTTCCAGCCACTGTGCTAGGCACTTCATAACTATTATCTAATTTAATCATCACAACAATATTGTGTCATATATGCTATTATTCCCATTTTTATGCTTGAAGAAACTGAGGCAGAAAAAGTTCAGTGATTTGTTGAGGGTCACATAGTTAAGTATCTGAATCTGAACTGGTGTATGCCCATTATATCATCCAGTTGCCTAAGAAAGTAGAATTTAAAGTGAAAGTTCTATTCAATACTGCTATGGCATAGTAAATGCAACAAGTGCTGACAAAAATGAATGACTTCTGGTATCAACAGTCAATATTTCTCTTGACTGTAGTATTAGGAAAATAGATACATAAAATCTTCACAGAAGCACATCATTATTCTTGTCTCAGACTGGATTTCAGGATACAAAATTATATTCTAAGAAACAGGTTAAAATTTATTTTCTAATTTGTTTAAAATATATTTAATTATTTTCTCAACATTTTCTTAAAATGGAATAGCATAATTTAGTGTCATAGAAAATATTAGCATGAAAATTTGATGCCCAGCAATATATAACCAATATAAACTGTAGAGTTTTGTTTAGACAGCAAATCCATCATTATGATACAAAGATAATTCACAGTCTTCTTTGAGTGCATCTATAGAGTGCCTTAAGTCAGACTGCTATTTTCAAATTTATGAAGAAAATCAGGACAAAAAAAAAAACATTTTGAACATCAATGAAGGGAATTCAGGAAGTTTAATATCACAAAAGTAATGAGGCAATCTATTTTGCAATAAGAAAATCAGTACTATAGAGTGTAGAAATAATATCCTCAAAGATCATGGGCACAGAATTTTACAGCTACCTCAATTTGACTATGTAGTTTAAATCTTTTTTAAAAATTCTAGCCACAAGTATAAAAAAATCACAAGCCTCACAATGCAATAATGGTGTGAAATGAAAAACATATAATTCATTTCATATAAATAAGGGGAAAAGTAAATTTAAGGTAAAGTATGTTAAATAGGTACTCCTACTTCACAATTTTAATTTACTAGATTAAATACACACAGATACATATACATACATTTTAGTAGAATTACTAGAAATTCATTTTATGTGCCAATTACCTACCACTATCTTTCTCTATAAAATTTTACAGATATTTCCATATTTTAAGCATCTGTTATTTTTGACTTTTGCTGGTGGAAGTGGTTTCAAGACTCTTTTGATCTCCTTATTATGTTAATTGATTTATATAATGTACTTCTGATTCAAATTGCTGAAATCAGAGTTGATGTTGTTTCCTTGAAAATTTTCTCATTATTAATTTGCTTTTGTTTATTTAGATAACTTATTTCAGTAGAATAGGTTGGAATTATTTAAATTATAAATGACATCTGTATTCTATTTTCTAGTTCTTCATTGATTTGTATCTTTTATCTAACTACACAAGCAACTGATTCAGTAATTATTTCCATATCACTAATGAATTGTTTTCTAAGTCACTTTCTTTTTTGTAATGTTATTTAGTATTATCATGTTCATATCTTCCCATTTCATTAAAAATGCATCCATGATGTATATGTTTGAGACTTGTATGCATTTAATTTTTTTTGTTTATATCATGTATTACTTCTGAATGTATTTACAACTTTTTTCTACTCTTTTCACCTATGTCCACCCCAATAATAAGGTTACAAAACAAGAAATTTTATGTAGATTTTATTTGGATACTGTTAACGGAATGCTGACATTTAAAAAAGAATTTTTTATGAACTCTATAATATCAGATGAGTGTCTCATTAAATAAGTTGTATGACAAAGAACAGATTTTCCTTTGACACTCCCCCCACCCCATGTCATTTATGGACATTCTACATGTTCTGTATAGGTTATTATTGAGTCCAGTTCATTCGTGTAAAATTTAGGTTAGAAAAAGACAAAGAAATCTATTCCTGTATGTTTTAGTTACTAAAGAGTAAGGATATGGGAAACTCAGAATTTCCAGGCCAGATAAAAAAATAAAAAAATAAATAAAAAATAAAATATTTTCTGTGGAGTCAGATACTTCCAGAAGATAAAATATTCTCAGCCAATAATTTCTAAGTATTTACTATAAAACTTATTTTTAAATTGTTAGTGCCTGAAGAGATATTGTTGCCTTTTTATAAGATAATTGAAGGTGATAAATAATCTACTTAAAGTTCATACCCCACATACATTCCCATGTAAGGTTGAAGCAAAACAACCATATTGGGGAGAGGATGTCTCTTGAAACTGATTGTCACAACATGCCCTTTCACTGGAATTTAATCTCAAACAACCACAAAGAAAGAACACTGCAGTTCTTTCTACTCTGTGAATATGCTTTGCCGAATGTTGTTGTTGTCGTTGTTGTTCAACACCATGGAAACCATCTGACAGCCATCACTCTTGAACATGGTATCTTGCTATAAAAAAGGGCTGTTTTTCAAATGTACCTCTAGATAATGTGCTTCCCTGAGTCAATGTGGAAGTAGTAGTAAACTATGGCACAGTAATGAAATTGCATACATTTAATTGGAGCAGATTGGAAACACTGAAGGAACAGTAGTAGCAGCAACAGCTCAGAAATGAAGCAGAATTTACAATTGATATATGTTGGATATGAATGAAGTCATGGTCATCAGAGGCAAGGAGGTGGAGAAGAAAGGGGACTAGATTTGAAATCAAGACACTTGGGCTGAATACAGGGACAGAAGAGACAATTGTTAAATATTCTGTATGAAAATTTGCACCTCAGAAATCTACACACACTAAAAATCTAATCTTGATTTATCTTTTTTTGTATAAAGCAACAAATAAAATATTAACAATGCATTCTAAACTTATGTGTCATATATTTGTTACTATATATAGAATAACCCTAAAATAAATGACTCAGAATGGGACAGCTGGAAGGGAAGGGACTCTAGTTGTCATCCAGTTCAATTCCATTATCTTACAAATGGAGTTGGTGAATGTTTCATCAGGGCTAGATATAAAAAATTTTCAAAGAATGAGAATAAGGAAAATATATATAATAAAAATAGAATCAAAATGCTTTATTTTTTCCTTTGAAGATTCAAAAAGAATTCAATTATTTTAAAATATTTTGTTAATATCATATGCTATTTTTTGATACCAAGGTTATATCCTGATATATTCACATATGTCAAATGGTTTATCTAAAATCTCAGCTTTGTTGCTTACCCACTGATAGAACCTCAGATAAGTACAACCACTCAATATCTCAGTTTCTTTATCATTACTTGTAGTCTAGTACCAAAATTGTCATTGATATTCTTCAGATACCTTGAAATTTCTCAGATGTTTTTGTGTGGTTTGCTTTTCTGATTCTCTTTCCTTTACTGTATCAGTTCATCATCATGAACCTTAAGTTATCATTGTTTTGGGAAAAATGTAAAAATGCTGGATAATAGAATTCTAGTTGATAGAAGACCAGGTAAGCCAGATTTTACTGCAAAATCTTTCTTTACAATAAACTATGGTAAATTAGACACACAGCAGCTGAACTGAGGTGTTTAAAAAAACAAATCATTGGGATTATATTTTCATTATAGAATCCGGTAACTACAATGGGCAGCCTGACTTTATTATTGTAAATTCATAGAAAGATTCTATTTAAACTTTGTTTTTAGTTGGTAAAAATATTGTAAACCCACACTTCTGGGTTAGCATCTTTTTCACTGGTATAACCAGCATCCTTTAAGTGTAGTTCCAATAAAATGTTTTCCTACAAAAAGGGTCCAGAGATTAAAAATGGAATAAATCAGTCAGTTTGGGTAATTTAAATTAAATGTATTTATGATGACATTATATCCTACAGATTGTTTACTCAGCACAATGCTGAGTTGTTTCTACTTTCTGAGAAAAAGAGCTGCTCTTTATTACTTACAGTTAAGAGGAGCAATCTCAGTTACAGTAAATACCAGAAATAATAACTCAGAAAATAACTTCATCAGATTTGATGTAATGGAGGGATCATTTGATTCTACATTTTGTGAAGTAGCAGCCTACACTGATCACATTTCTCCCATTACAACTAATTAACTTGATTTATAAAAGTGTAAAAGTGGGTATTAAGGATATATGTCAGACCTTTTGCTAAGTAATGGAGACTCAAATACAAAAGCAAAGATAGTTTTTGTACCCTGCTAATGGCAGAGAAAAATGCATAAGGGAGAGACATTTTGGTTTGAAAAGTTACTAGGATGGGATCATATTACATCATATGACATATCACCCCTACTAGTAATAGAGTTGATTATACCATGTTTCCCAAACTGTTATGTAGAGAAGAGGTAATTGCAAGACTGTTGGCAAGATTGAGGAGATTAAGAAGTGGGGATTGTGACTGGAAACAGAGGAGGAATTGGAGATGAAGGGGTTAAAATCCTTAATCAAAGTAGCAAAAGATTAGTGTTAAAATAGCTTTAGAATATTGAGTGATGTACTATTCTAAATGTATAAAAACTGAAGTATAGAAGCACAGATAAGTTTAAGTTTCTTTGTTCCTAGTTTCTTTTAAGTATAGGAAAGGAAAAACACATTTCCAAGTCCTGACACTGAATAGGATCTTTAGACAGGGTACCAAGCTAATATACTGACCAGTGGGTTTTCTGTACCCTAGGAAATCATGGAAGTAGCATAGAGGAATGGGTTATTAGAGCTATGCATTAGAATGAAAAATCTAGAAGATGCTAATAGTAGCTCAGCTTTGTAACAGTTGAAGAATTTTAGTAGAACATATAAAAATGACAACAACAATAGCAGAGTTTAGCACATAGTTAACAAAAAATCATTTTAATGCGTGTTAATTCATCCATGCCTCAATATTATGTGACTTTATTGTTTGTGTGGTCCCCAAAAATTTTCCACCATGGATTTATCCAATTACCCTAGATGTTCCTCACTTTCTCTTGACATCAGGAAGATGCAAATGGAACACTCTTATTGTCTATTTGTCATTTTGCAAACTTGCCATGTGACCAATACAAATATTTGAAAACTCCCTTTATTCTTATTCTTCTGTCCTCATCCTTTCAATATTGCTTTGCTAAGCTCCAACCTTGGATTATTTGAAGTATCTGCCATCTTTACATCAATTCACATGCTGATAAATTGAGATGAAGAAAGATATTTCAAATAACAATTACATGAAAGAATTCTCCATGAAAGAAATCACCGACAATAAGAGAAATAAAAATAAAAAATCAACCTCATATTTCATCTTATATCCTGAAAATTTGATATTGTTATTTTGGGCAATAATCAGTGGTGGAAATATTGTGCAATGAGAGGCACATTGGTGGTGAAACTTTGAAATGTTATAAACATGTTGGAAAGCAAACATGCAAATAAAGCAACTAAAATGTGCATATCCTTTGAACCAGATACCCTAAGAAAGCCATTGATTAAAAATAAATTCTCCAGATACATAAAATTTTTATAACAACATTTTTGGTGATAGGAAAGAATTAAAATCAAACTAGAAGTCCATTTTAAAAACTTAATAAGGATGTATTTACAAGAATGCATGTAAGTAAAGAAAACAGAAGAGCTAAACAAATGAAATTGAGACTTCAAACCATCTTTCAACTGTTGCTTTCAACTCACCCTCTTGTACATATATCTAGGACACAGAGGGCTATCAACCAACATGTGCCATACAGGTCAGGGATGCTGCATTATATCCATAACTTAAACATCTCTTTAAAAATCATCCTTTGAACAAAAAAAGAAGTTTAGAAATGTATGTGAGTGAGAATAGATACTGAAATATAGCCATCATGCCATCAACTTCTTTAATTTTCTTGATATATCAACTAGCCTTTATTCAGTGTTTAGAGATCTTTTACCATGGAGTAAGATTGAGAAACAAAATTTTGTTAAAATAACTAATACTATATGACCATGTAGAAAGCCCATTGCACTGATAGACCAGAAACAAAGGTTTTGCACAACTATATCAGCTTTCTATTTTGTGCAGGTTACACATAATACAATATTAATTTTATTCCTAACAGATTTTAAAAAAGGTATTTCAATGCCAAATTGTAAACTATGGTACTCTATTTGTATAGTCTTAATAAAAGTAAAATCCATAGAATCTTAAAAGAATTTAATTCAGGGCTATATTGAATTGCTGAGCTCTAATACAAACTGGTGTTACAAAGGTAAATGAATACCAGTCTAATTTTAAGTGATGCAAAACCACTAATTTAAATTACTTTCAATCACTATGAGCTAGAATGTATGCCTGAACCTTAAACTACTCATTAATAATGACTTGGTCTAAAAATTAAATCTAATGAAGCACAACCATCAAATTATATTCACTATGTTAATGTTTTAAATTTAAACTTAAGATATTAATTTTTAGTTTGATATGCCATTCCCCCAATATTCTACCCAAATATCCCCCCAAAATTGAAAAGAGTATCTAATTTGGCACTTCAAATTGTTTGAATTTGTCTTGTTTTTTTTTTCCAATCTCTTTTGGGGTACCTAAATTGCAACTCACAGAAACCTGTTTCTACTATGTGTAGCAAGCTGAATTTTAACTGTACTAACTCCATTTGTGTAGTTCTTCATTAACATGCAAATAACTAGAAATCCTATCAATTGGGAAAATGATGTAGAAAACCCTCATATTAAATTAAAAAAATTAAAAGCCTCTTTGAAAATTTATAACCTCCATTCTTATTTCCTTTATTGTATGCTAAAGAATTTTTCCTCTCTTATCCCTATGGTTCAATTATATGGTTCTTGTTTTGCTTCAATACCCCATAATATTTCAGAATGTGCTGTTTTGTGAATAGGTTCTCTCTCTTTTTGGTTCTTCACATGTGGAGTTGTAATGGGAGACAGATTTCCACCTATAAAGGCTCCAGATGTTAAAACATTTCCCAACATTGACTTAATACAGTGACAGCAACAACTCCTTCTCACCCTTCCCAGTAGGGTTGAGATTGTACTGTATTCCCTACTAGTTTACACTTTTCTCCTATAAAGGGTAACATTTTCCATGCATACAGAGGATTCCTCAAAGGCTTCCAAAATTGAAGGAACTCTAATTATGGGACTGCAACCTAATTGCATGAAATTAAGCTGCAAGATACCCATTTAAAGGAAGAGAAACCTGATCAGAGAAAAAAATTTCCAATTTTCTTCTCAAAGCATATCTGTCAGCTCATCTTTTGGACTTATATACAATGAAATAGCATCACAGAAAATATAAAATCATGGATTATTCCATTTCAATCCTCACCAATTTCAAAAAACACTGAAACCTTTTCCTAATTATTCCTTATATTCCTCAGAGAGGCATACCAGGGTCTTATAAACTGTTGTTACATGAGGGCCACCTCTTGAGGACAAACAAAATAACCAGTTATTGTTGTGTTCTATAACAATATCCTTGATGTGTTAGGTTTGTTAATAATTTCTACCAGCTGGTGCAGAACCATTGAAATATAAGGTTGTAGCTCTCTATTTTAATTGAGATTTCTCCAAATACTCATGTAGCATTGTTACAGAATGAAATAAATTCTGGTTCATAAATTTTGACATGCTAAAAGCATGCCTTTGTCAGATCATCTAATATGGCAAAACAACTGACGAATTCTGGAATTTTATCCTGAATGCATTGTTACATCAGTGTTAGAATTATTACTCCAAATTCCTAATTGTTCAATGTTGCCTCCATGTCCTTCAGCTAGGCCACTGAGTAAATTGAGAGCCACTCTCATGAAATTTTTATCAGTAGCCTCATATTGATTGGGTTGAGCATTATTCAACATAATTTTTGCAAGAGTTTTCTACACAAGGTTCACAAAACACTGATACATATGTTCATAGTATTGGAAGGAAGCCAGTCTGCAGGACTATGACAACTAAAGATAGGCAATAAAGTAAAGGAAAGAAATATTCATCTTCAACTTTTAGTATGTTCCATTTCTGCATTAGTGGAGGCATTAACATCTGTATATATTTCAGAATATTTAAATTATGCCCTACAGAGTCTGCAAATGTTCCCATAGCATCATAAAGAATGAGCAGATTATTTTTATGCTGGTATTTACTAAATGGAAAGACCAGGATGTGAACTCTATAAGATAGGGAACAAGTTCTGTACAAGCCTGCTCTTCCAGACAACTTCTTGTACTCTCTTGTTGCTATCTAGAATATATTAATTTTGTCTTTAGTAGCCTTAAGTATATATCTAGTGACTAATGTTTATAGCAGATAAGAGTCCAGCAAGTCATAGTATGTACAAGAGTCTTTTTCTCAGCGAGTCACTGAATGATGTGAAGGATGAGTTTAGTCAGATTTGGTGTCATACTCTGTGAACAACCTTCAGAAATTGCGCCTAAAAGTAAAATACCTTTTTTTGCTAACTTTCCCCTCATGATGAAAAAATAGTTCTTTTAAGAGGGGCAAATAAGTAGTGAGTTCATTACAAAAAAAATTGACAGGACATCTAGATTTGGCAGAACATTTTTTTAGATTATAGTCAGACATTATATCATGACCATTAAGTTCATCATCATTATCTTCATCTTCTTCAATTTCATCTTCATCATGCTGCTGAGTCACTATCTGACTGATGAAAATAAGACTTTTATGTGTGTATATACATATATATTTATGTACATACATATGTATCCATACATATATAGTTATATATACCTTGTTTGCTATCAAAAATAGCTTCATCTTCTTCACATCATCCTTAAATAAAGCAATACCTATTTCTGAGTATTTATTGCCATTTACTAATACAGGAATCAACATAAAAAGATATCTGCAGTGTATATCTCTGCAAATTGGCTGTTTGGCCAAAGTAAGCCAAAATTCATAAGCTTCCAAAATCACAGTTTCATTTTGATTCTTGGGACTTCTGGTGCTTGCACTCAGCTATATTTTGCATATGAGGAGTCAGGCAATCCATTTGGACTTCAAGTGACATCATGAGAGCTTGACATACATTTCTATGTACTTCTGGCTTTTCATCACGAGGGAATGCAACAGACTCTTAATAAAGAGTCAATGTGTAATATCAGAGCTTGGGTTCTACTGATGATAAACTTATTGAGATATTAAACAGCATGAGACCTTATTTTGAAACAACTATGCTTAAAGAACAGTAAGAATTTAAGAGTCATGATGGTAATCATGATCTCTATCTAAAATTTCTGCAGAATTTTCATAGATTTTCTAAAGGATTCCAAATGCTTCTTCAAACATATTATAATCTTCAGAATCCAAGAAGCTACAGAGCTTTGGTAAGAGTTCAGACGAGTTCTGTAATTCCCCTTGGAGGAAATGGGAGCTCTGTTTAGAGGGGAGGAGTCACCAATATTAATTTCATATATTAATTTTTATTTTTTTATTTTTTTAATTTTTTTAATTTTATTTTTTAAATTATTTTTTATTTTATTTGCATAACATATGTGTGGGTAATTCTTCAACAATAACCCTTACATAACTTTCTGTTACAAATTTTCCCCCCAACTCCCCACCCCTCCCCTAGATGGCAGGATATCCAATACATGTTAATTATGTTAAAATATTGGCAAATCAAATATATGTATACATATTTCCAAACTTATCATTGTTGTGCAAGAAAAATCTTATCTACACAAATGATATATCAGATAAAGGAAACACAATGTAAGCAAACATCAATCAAGGAGTATGAGAATGTTATGTTGTGGTCCACATTTCACATCCCTCTCTCTGGGTGTATATGGCTTTCTTCAGTGAACAATGGGAGGTGGTTTGAAACATTTCATTGTTGAAGAGAGCCATGTCCATCAGAATTGATCATCATATAGTACTGTTGTTGCCGTGTATAATGATCTCCTGGTTCTGCTCATTTCACTCAGCATCAGTTCATGTAAGTCTCTCCAAGCCTCTCTGAAATCATCTTGCTGGTCATTTCTTTTTTTTTTTTAGGCTAATAAAAGTTTACTGAAAATTTTGGAAAATGCCTACATGCATTTGTTTTTATTAAAGCTTTTTATTTGTATAACATGTATATGGGTAGTTTCCCAACATTGATCTTTACAAAGCTTTCCATTACAAATTTTACCCCCAGTCCCCTTCCCTCCCTTAGATGGCAGGAAGTCCACTACATGTTAATAATTTTGAAATGCTTGACAAGTTATGCAAGAAAAATTCTATCTACAAGAAAAAAAAAGAATCAGAGAAAGGCAACACAATGCAAGCAAATGTCAATAGAGAGCATGAAAATGTTACGTTGTGGTCCATATTTCATATCCCTCTCTCTGGGTATATATGGTTTTCTTCAGTGAACAATTGGAACTGGTTTGAGACAATTCTTTGTTGCAGAGAGCCATGTCCATCAGAATTGATTATCATGTAATACTGTTGTTGCTGTGTATGATGATCTCCTGGTTCTGCTCGTTTCACTCAGCATCAGTTCATGCAAGTCCCTCCAGGCCTCTCTGAAATCGTCCTGCTGGTCGTTTCTTACAGAGCAATAATATTCCATAACATTCATATACCATAATTTATTCAGCCACTCTCCAATTGATGGGCATCCCTTCAGTTTCCAGTTTCTAGCCACTACAAAAAGGGCTGCCACAAACATTCTTGCACAGGTGGGCCCCTTTCCCTCCTCTAAGATCTCTTTGGGATATAGGCCCAGTAGAATCACTGCTGGGTCAAAGGGTATGCACAGTTTGACAACTTTTTGAGCATAGCTCCAAATTGCTCTCCAGAATGGTTGGATCCGTTCACAGTTCCACCAACAATGTATTAGTGTCCCAGTTTTCCCACATCCCCTCCAACTTTCATCGTTATCTTTTCCTGTCATTTTAGCCAATCTGACAGGTGTGTAGTGGTACCTCAGAGTTGTCTTAATTTGTATTTCTCTGATCAATAGTGATTTGGAGCAACTTTTCATATGACTAGAGATGGTTTTAATTTCATCATCTGAAAATTGTCTGTTCATATCCCTTGACCACTTATCTATTGAAGAGCGGCTTGAATTCTTATATATATGAGACAATTCTCTATATATTTTAGAAATGAGGCCTTTATCAGAACCATGGAATGTAAGGATGATTTCCCAATTTGATGCTTCCCTCCTAATCTTGTCTGCATTTGTTTTGTTTGTACAGAAACTTTTTAACTTAATATAATCAAAATTATCCATCTGGTGTTCA
>JAJPUD010011953.1:249-51752 GCA_023553655.1 Myrmecobius fasciatus
GCCTTTTGCACAAGGTAAAATTTGAACTGAACCTTGAAAGAAATCAGGGGAAGAAAGAGAAGGTAAAAATAGGAAAAACAAAAACACATATATTGCTTGGAATTTGTGAGTCAAAGTTTAGAGAGGATGCTGATCCAGAAAGTGGCTTTAACTTGGAGCTTTCTGGTAACACTGTATGATGAAGTCCAAGGGTTCATTCATTCAAGTAAGAAATATTTGTTTATTTGGAGCTATGCTCAAAAAGTTATCAAACTGTGCATACCCTTTGACCCAGCAGCATTTCTATTGGGCTTATATCCCAAAGAAATCATAAAGGAAGGAAAAGGCCCCACATGTGCAAGAATGTTTGTGGCAGCCCTTTTTGTAGTGGCTAGAAACTGGAAATTGAATAGATGCCCTTCAATTGGAGAATGGCTGAATAAATTATGGTATATGAATATTATGGAATATTATTGTTCTGTAAGAAATGACCAGCAAGATGATTTCAGAGAGGCCTGGAGAGACTTACATGAACTGATGCTGAGTGAAATGAGCAGAGCCAGGAGATCATTATACATGGCAACAATAGTACTATATGACGATCAATTCTGATGGACATGGCTCTCTTCAACAATGAAATGTTTCAAACCACCTCCAATTGTTCATTGAAGAAAGTCATATACACCCAGAGAGAGGGATGTAAAATGTGGACCACAACATAACATTTTCATACTCTTGATTGATGTTTGCTTACATTGTGTTTCCTTTATCTGATATGTCTTTTGTGTAGATAAGATTTTTCTTGCACAACAATGATAAGTTTGGAAATATGTATACATATATTCGATTTGCCAATATTTTAACATAATTAACATGTGGTGGATATCCTGCCATCTAGGGGAGGGGTGGGGAGTTGGGGGGAAAATTTGTAACAGAAAGCTATGTAAGGGTTATTTTTGAAGAATTACCCACACATATGTTATGCAAATAAAATAAAAAAAATTATTTGTAAAAAAAAAAAGAAAGAAAGAAAAGAAAAAAAAAGAAAATGTTAACATGCAAATGACAGCACTATATTCATAGTATGGCTCTTATCTACATTTAATTCATATAATTTTTGAGTGTTAGGAATGAACCTTAGAAGTCATTTAATTCAATTTCCTATTTTTATAATAGTATACCCTAAGTATTGTGATTTATATATTAGTACTTAGAACAAGAAACAAGACTAAAACCAGGTAAGTCTTTTCATTCTGTTTTGTGCTCTTTTGTCGATTAAAACTAGTAAAATTTGGGGCAGCTAGGTGGTGCAGTGGATAGAGCACCAGCCCTGAAGTCAGGAGGACCTGAGTTCAAATTTGGTCTCAGACACTAACTAGCTATGTGGCCCTGGGCAAGTCACTTAACCCCAACTGCCTCAGCAAAAAGCAAAAACAAAAAACTAGTAAAAATTCTCTGGTTTACTACCCTTGATAATTCCCATTATAATCACTCCAGATTTTAATTTGAAAATGCAAAGGAAGCAAGAGATTGTAGATTGTTGTATTTTTATCTTTGTCCTTCCTAGTCTTTAGAAACCCATTCTTTAAGTTTGAATTAGATAATACTTCTTACTTGACTTGTAAGTATAACCCATTAAGAGTATTTATTAAATGCTTATTTTTTGCTGGGAACTATGCTAAGCACTGGAGATAAAAAGAAAGCCAAAAAAGTTATTACTCAAAATTCTTCTATATTAAGGCTCCCTTTTTCTTGTAGTCATCTTCTGAAAAGCAAATATTCTCTCAGTTCAGTGTTTGTACATTTAGGTATCCTAATGCCTTGCATTTAAAAGTAGGGAGTCCTGGGTCTCCCTTTGTTTCCCCTTACTTCCCCACCCCCTGCCCTACTGGAAGCCTTGGAATATGTGTTGGGTATTCAGAACCCTTCACAATTTGGCTTGAGCCTACCTTTCTAAAAGTATTATGCATTACTTTCTTTCATCCTCTATACATTCTAGCCTAACAGGCCTACAAGTCATTCCCCCTACATAAATTCTAACATCCTCTCTGTGCCCCTGCACAGGCTGGCCCCACTATTCCTGGAATGTACCCTTGCTCATCTCTACCCAATAGAATTCCTCACTTCCTTCAAAGTTTAGATCAAATGCTTCTTCCTACATAAAGCATTTCTAATTCTCTTCCAGGTTCCAGTCTCTTTCTTTCCAATTATTTTGTAATTGCTGCTTTGTATTTTATATTTATGTACATGTTGTTTGAGTAGAATGTAAGCTCCTTGAGAACTGTGATTATTTTATTTTTGCACTTAGCATACTGTCTGGCACGTGGGAAGTATTTAGTAAAAACCACTGATTGATTTCTTTTAACTATCTTCTTGAATTAAGTTGCAATTCCCTATTAATTTTTGTTCTATCTTTTCTAGTTATATAATCATTGCTTTTGGTGGAGAAAAAGTGAAATAAGAATTGAATAATTCTATCTTTGCCTTCTTATTATCATTGTTCCATCTCTCTCCAGACTTGCTCAGATCCTTCTCTTTCTTTCAATAGGTGATCCTACTTCTTTATCCTGATGCACCCTCCCCCCCAAAAAAGAGCCTTTTTTTGTTGTCCAAAACTCAAAAAAAAAAAAAAAATGTGTAAAATATCTGGTTGTGCACTACCAAAAGTATTATCCAGATTTATGCAAATACAATTTCAAAACTTTTTAAAAAAATTTTTTTTAAATGGCAAATAGTTAGACATAATTAGTGCTCATGGTTAGACTTGACCAATAGAATTAAAAATTATAATACTTCCTAAATTAATCTTCAGCTTTAAATCTGTAGATTAAAATGCAGCTACCAAGGGAAACAAACCACCAATTAAGTCACCAAACAAATACTTTGTACAACTAAAAAAATAACAGAATCAATGTGGGGGAATACAAGAACTAGAGTATCAAGGGAAATAATAATCAAAAAATAGGATGGGGAGTAATAGCACTTTCAGACTTCAGATTACACTGTAAATTCGTAATTATTATAACTTTTTAATAGAAAAGGAAGAATCAGAAACAATTGAACCCAATATCTCAATGCTTAATAAAGTCAGGAATATAAATTACTTGGAGAAGAACTCTCCAGCTGAAAAGAATTGCTTGAAAAACTGGAAAGCAGAGAGACAAAAATTAGATTTAAATCAATACATCATACCCTTTACCCAAAATGTATATATTATCTGAATATAAAGATTACATACTTAAATAAAAAAAGACAAAAGGATATTGCAGTTGGAATTTATGTGTATGTTGGGATATTTTATTGAAGTGTTTTTATGGTCTTCTGTAACACTGAAATTCTACTTAATAGCAATTTATAACCGAACAATCCATGGTGGAAAAAACAAAAATGGGCCTTTTATAGAATAGTTAATACTGTTAGGCACATCTTGACATTTCTCAACTTCTACTTTCCCCCCCCCAGCATTTCCTATACAGAAGCCATGGAAATCTTAAAGAAGGCATCCCAGAATTTCACCTTTACCCCCCAGGTAAGTAATTAATTGTTTCCAGGTTAACAAAAAGGTAATCCTACTCAGGCTTTCCAGGACTGCCTTCTTATCATTTCCTACCTGACTGCATTCCTGGACGTCATCATTTTATTCCATAAACTCATCATCCTGCAAAGTAGCATCACTTCTGAAACTAATACTGCCCCTGCCCCTGCCCCTGGGGCCCCTCTCTCCCTCTAATTGAAGAGGGTGGGCATCAAAATGATCCTTCTAGAACCTCTACTCAAGAAGGGCCAACCACCAGCTCAGCGTTTCCCACTCCACCCTTAACCCCACTTTTCAACTCCTTGAATATATTGTTTTCCCCAGTAAATTGGAAGTTCCTTAAGGACAGGCACTCCTTTTGCTTTTCTTTGTATCCTCAGCAGTTAACACAGAGTCTCGCCCATAGCAGGTACCTAATAAATGCTTATTGACGGTTTAGTCTTTTGTCCTCTTCAACTCCCAAGCCAATCCAATCTAGTAAACATTTATTAAGTGTCTACTGTGTGCCAGGCACTGTGCTAAGTTCTGGGCATGCAATTAATAAAAAAGAGTCCCTGTTCTCAAGGAACTCAAAGCAATTTTTCAGTGACATTTAGGAAAAAAGATTAAGTATACTTGATTTGCTGGATAGTCACACCTTGCTTTTAAGATAGAAAAAAAAATTTTCTAATTTGATGTTAAGGTGAAAAGTTATGAAAGAATTTGTCAAGTTTAAAAATATGAAAACACTCAAAAGGTAAAGGAATTGGGAAATAAAAAGGACCACCAGAGTAATGGGATATAAATATTAAAAATAATTTTTTATTAAAGCTTTTTATTTGCAAAATATATGCATGGGTAATTTTTCATCATTGACCCTTGCAAAGCTTTCTATTACAAATTTTTCCCTCTTTCCCCCCCACCCTCTCCCCTAGATGGCAGGAAGTCTAAAACATGATAAACCTGTTAAAATACTTGACAAATTGAATATGTATATACATATTTCCACACTTATTGCTATGCAAGAAAAATCGTATCTACAAGAAAAAAAATCAGATAAAGGAAACACAATGCAAGCAAACATCAACAGAGAGCATAAAAATGTTATGTTGTGGTCCACATTTCATATGCTTCTCTCTGGGTGTATATGGCTTTCTTCATTGAACAATTGGAACTGGTTTGAAACATTTCATTGTTGAAGAGAGCCATGTCCATCAGAATTGATCATCATATGGACATGGCTCTCTTCAACTGGACATGGCTCTCTTCAACAATGATATGTTTCAAACCACCTCCAATTATTCACTGAAGAAAGCCATATACACCCAGAGAGAGGGATGCGAAATGTGGACCACAACATAACATTCTCATACTCCTTGATTGATGTTTGCTTACATTGTGTTTCTTTTATCTGATATATCGTTTGTGTAGATAAGATTTTTCTTGCACAACAATGATAAGTTTGGAAATATGTATACATATATTCGATTTGCCAATATTTTAACATAATTAACATGTAGTGGATATCCTGCCATCTAGGGAAGGGGTGGGGAAGTTGGGGGGAAAAAATTTGTAACGGAAAGCTATGTAAGGGTTATTGTTGAAGAATTACCCACACATATGTTATGCAAATAAAATAAAATTTAAAAAAAACAAAGAATTGATCATCATATAGTATTGTTGCTGTGTATAATGATCTCCTGGTTCTGCTCACTTCACTCAGCATCAATTCATGCAAGTCTCTCCAGGCCTCTCTGAAATCATCCTGCTGATCATTTCTTATAGAACAATAATATTCCATGACATTCATATACTATAATTTATTCAGCCATTCTCCAATTGATGGGCCATCCATTCAGTTTCCAGTTTCTTGCCACTACAAAAAGGGCTGCCACAAACATTCTTGCACATGCGGGGCCCTTTCCTTCCTTTAAGATCTCTTTGGGATTTAAGCCCAATAGAAACACTGCTGGGTCAAAGGGTATGCACAGTTTGATCACTTTTTGAGCATAGTTTCAAATTGCTCTCCAGAATGGTTGGATCCATTCACAATTCCACCAACAATGTATCAGTGTCCCAGTTTTCCCACATCTCTTCTAACATTCGTCATTATGTTTTCCTGTCATCTTAGCCAATCTGACAGGTGTGTAGTGGTATCTTAGAGTTGTCGTAATTTGTATTTCTCTGGTCAATAGTGATTTGGAGCACCTTTTTTTTTTCTCTATGACCAAAATAGTTTTACTTCCATCATCTGAAAGTTGTTCATATCCTTTGACCATTTTGTCAATTGGAGAGTGGCTTGAATTCTTATAAATATGAGTCAGTTCTCTATATATTTTAGAAATGAGGCCTTTGTCAGAATCCTTAAATGTAAAGATGATTTCCCAATTTATTGCTTCCCTCCTAATCTTGTCTGCATTAGTTTTGTTTGTATAAAAACTTTTTAATATAATCAAGATTATCTATTTGATGTTCAATAATGAGCTCCAGTTCTTCTTTGGTCACAAATTCTTTTCTTCTCCACAGATCTGAGAGGTAAACTATCCTATGTTATTCTAATTTGCTTATAATATCATTCTTTATGTTTAGATCATGGACCCATTTCAACCTCATCTTGGTATATGGCGTTAGGTGTGGGTCAAGCCCTAATTTCTTCCATACTAGTTTCCAATTTTCCCAGCAGTTTTTGTCAAATAGTGAGTTCCTATCCCAAAAGGGTCTTTGGGTTTATCAAACACTAGATTGCTATAGTTATTGCCTAGTTTGTCCTGTGATCCTATCCTATTCCACTGATGACTACTCTATTTCTTAGCTAGTACCAAATAGTTTTGATGACCACTGCTTTATAATATAGTAAAAATAAAATTTTTATAGAAAATCTTTCTAAGACAGGATTCTCCAAAGAGGAGTGCTGACATATAAGTACTAAAAATGGGCTAGTGCTCATTTTAGAAAATTCATTCTTAAACATGCTTTGATGTTAGCATTGCAGTTTTTTTTTTTTCAGGTTACTTGTGTGTTTAGAAAAGTATATTCTATTCTTTTGTTTTAGAGTGTCCCTCCTCCCTTACTGTGATTTTTTTTTTCTCATTTATTATAGTGGGGTGTTGATCTGCAAACTGAACATGAAAAGTACCTTGTAAAGTACTGTGGCAATATTCCAGTATTTGTTATTAACTATCCTTATGATCTCAAGCCTTTCTACATGCGGGATAATGAAGATGAACCTCAGCATACGGTAAGATAAAGTATAGCATAAAGTTTTACATGCCTTTTACCCAACATCATAGTAGAAATATAAGATATCAGAACAAAAGAGATCTTAGAATATAGAATGTCAGAATTGTTAGGTATTGTAGAGCAAGTTGTCCTTCGCTTTCTAAATGAGGAAATTGAAGTTCACATAGATTCTTATCTTTGAATTAATCTCACCCAACCTGTGGAAAACAAGTCAACTCAATATTGTTGACCACCTCTCATTCAAAATCCATGAATGAAATTCCTCCCAAACATAATGAGAAAGTAAGCTTCTAGCTCACTTTTGATAATTTTTTTTCAGGTATAAGCTATACTAGGCTAAATAGTGTTCAAATAGAAATATATCCCTGCTAGCAATATATTGATTTAGAAAATTTCAAATTTTCAATTAGCACAAATCATCTATATTTTATTATATTTTTATTTATTTTGTTATACATTTTCCAATTATATTTTAATCTAATTTAGGCTACAATCATAAATGGTAAACCACGAGTTTTGACACCTGTAATCTAGATCAAAAGTTAGCAAACTACCTACCACTATTGAGCCAAATTTTGCCTACCACCGTTTTTATAAAAACTGTTATTTTCAAATGCAAAAAACATGTTTAGTTTGTGATCTGACCTTTGGGTCATAGTTTGTCAACCCCTAAATTGGGGATCCTTTCTAACTGAAATTAAATGATTCTATGAAGATATTACAAATCTAATTATAACATAAAGGTACATCCTTGCCTCAGCTCTTCTACCCAAAGGGTTATGATGAAAAAGGATTGGCAGCATTTTGCCTACAAAGTAGGTTATGTTAGTAATATGGAAAGAAAAAGATCTGGAAAGAAAAAGATCTGGAGCAGAAGTACGGAAGCATATCTAAAATGAAGATGATTCTGTTGTGAGTGGAAGGGCCTAGTTCTAATTAAAAGATTTAGGCTGACCAGAAAGAAGGTTGAATAGTAAAGAACTAGGATGGAAATAAAGAAAATAAAGAAAAGGGAGATTGAGTAAAATGGAGATGAACTGGCCTGGCTGCAGAGGAGGTAAATGGAGATGAGTATAATTGGAGCAAACAACTTAAATGAGGTTAGTTTGGGCCATTCAATTGATGAGATATCTGAAAGATGATAGAGGAAATGAGGGGCTAGAGATATTAGTTTTTCTGTCTTTCTGCTTCCTTGTTTTCTTCTGTCTTTTTTTCTACCATTTCATTGTCTCTTTTTTCTCTCTAGTCTTATTCCCTCTTTTTGGTTCATTCTTTCCCCTTATTCTCTTTTTTCTACTTTAAGTAACTGTGTCTTCCTTGCCTGTCCACAATATGGAAATACAGTCTATGTGTGCTTGTGTGCGTGTGTTTATATAAAGATATTTTGCATGTTATTATTTTTAAAATGTAAAATCTAAATGCAAATGCACAATCTATATTTATCTTTATTCAGTAAAGATAATTGCAGCAACATAATTTAGAGTTGAAAAGAATTTTAGAGATAGCCTTTTCTACTCCACTTCCAGTCTTGATGTAGATACTTGTAGCCCAGGGAAGTTGTGAGTTGTCTAAACTTACACAGTAAGTAGCAAAACCAGTATTTGAATCTAGGTCTTCTGACTATAAGACTTGTTCTTTTTATATCCAGTTATAATTCATTTTTTATTTACATTAACAGTGATGGATTTTTGTGTGTGTATGTTTACCAGGCTCCCTCAATCAAAATAGATATCCTTCTCTTTCCCAAATACATACATATATTCTATGTCTCTGTCTTGCTCATTCTCTCAAGTGATCTCCCTCTTTGTAAAGAGTTTATTATTCTTAACTTATACTAATGGAATGTGGCTAAGTGAAAGCTATAGTAATCCCAAACTTCATTTTTATCTTTGGTTTTACTTTGTTTTCCCCTCACCCACACCCCATTATCATGATAATGATAAAACTGATATAACTGATAAAACTCTAAATAATTGAGATATAACTTCATACCATACACTGATTCAAAGAACTATAATAATAATAGTAAACATTTATATAATACTTAACTATGTTCCAGAAACTGTACTAAATGCTTCAGAAATATAATTTCATTTGATCCTTACAATAACCCTGGAAGATAGATGGTATTATTATCCCCATTTTACAGGTGAGGAAACTGAGGCAAACAGAGTTAAGTGCCTTGTCCAGGGTCACACAGCTGGGAAGTATCTGAGACCACATTTGAACTTGAGTCTTCCTAACTTGAGGCCAAGGGCTATATCCATTGCACCACCCAGCTAAGATGTATATGATTCCTGATCTTGTTTCCTGTCTTCTACAAAAGGTCTTGAAATTCCCCTTTTTTGAATACATTTCCTTCTTTCTGTCAGCCTAGAGACTTTATTTTCTTCACTTCCTCTTTTAAGTTCTACTTTTCCTTGAAAATTTCCTTGAATAACCTAGCTCAAAATGATATTTCTGTCTTTCTGAATTCCTACAGCTCTTATTCTATCACAGACCCTCTAGAGTTTGTTCACATATTTTCAGGTATACTCCCAAGGTTTCACATATTTATGTATTTATGTATGTTCTTTCCCCTAACTAAGCTTTAAGCTTTTCTAAGGCAGAGTCAGTGTTTTGTTTTGTTTTGTTTTGTTTTATATCCTGCAACAATATATGAAAAATTCTGGCCTTTTTTCAAATACTTGTTAAAGGAAGGGAATTGTCTAAAAGAGAATAAAAAGGGAATTATTGCATACATAAAGTATGTATATAAAAATGGAATCATAGTATATAATTGCTCACTGTAATGTTAAATTCATTATGTCTTGAACAATAATAAAGGTGAAAACTATCTTTTATAAATAAAAGACCAACACTTATGACAGAATCTGCCAAGAAGCTGGACTCATGGCATGAGTCCCAAAGACATTAGTGAGATTTCAGTATATTTCTATGTTCACGTTCAGTTCATGTGGCCCTTTATTACTTAGTATCTCAGAGCTGGAATCATAAAGACAATTTATTTAAACAAGTTGCATTAATTCTGAACTGTAGTCTCACTCCACTGGTTGCCAAGGTTTCTTGAATTCTGTAGTTCCTCAAATCCCACTTCTGTAAAGTGCATGGTTGAAAACTACTAAATCCTTTGCCTCTCATTTGAGCTTTTCAACATTGAATGAGTAGGCCAAGTGGCTAAATTGTGTGTTGTTTCCATTTGCATGACTATGTTTGACAGGTTCATGGGTGAGGCTAAGGGAGTTTCTGTAATGGGTGTGGTTCAATGTAATTTGGAAAAAAAAAAAAAAGACAGGTGCATTTCACAGATGGTCTCCCTAGGGAAGGGAAGGGGGAGATGTCCAGTCTGACTTATTCTGAATAATCTTCACTCACTGAACTGATCACAAATTTATAAAATATATATTATGGCATTTGGCCTGCTTTTATAGTCATAGAGTTATCTCTTAAGGATAATATCCTTCTCTATAGCATAATATTGTGCTCATTTGTGTATGACAAAAGAGTAACATGAGAAATATAAAATACAGCAAAAATGGTTCTTGAATCCCACTATAGAAAAAGATCATTCTTGCTTATCCTAGTTTTCCAACATAATTACATGATGCTCCTTTTCTAGTTTGTCCATTGATAATGCCATCCCCAGTGCCTAAAATGGATTCTCCATATTACCCTCCAACTCCTTCCCAGTCTTTCTTTTGAAGTCCCTTCCTTCGTGTCCCATCTCAGATATCACTTCCTCCATATAACCTTCTATTACTCATTCATCTTCATGCTAAGATGAAAATTATCTTTAACTTCAAGGTTCTCGGCCTTTTGGCTTGACTTTTTATATTTCCAGCATCAAGTATAGGGCTTTGCATATTTAATGAACAGTTGAGTTGAATATTTCAGTCAAATGAATTTAAACTAAATTTATAAAATGATTTTTTTCCCAAAGACCTACCTTGGGAAGTAAATAATACATAAGACATTCATTTACAATCATGAGTTATTAAGTGTTTCTCTTGGACCTAGTGTGAACTTCTTGTTATCTGTTATCATGACAACCCTGGAAATCAGAGCAGCAGGACTAGAGGATCAGGAAAGTTTTGAGAACATAGAAAATAGTAAGTATTCATTTATTTATTAGCAGATCAGTCAGATAATGGAATTTTGGCCATGGAAACTAGGTGAGTTAGCTTGGGAATGGTTGACTATTTATTTCCATTATATCAGTGCTAAAACCAATAGTAACTTCAGATAATTAAAAATAATAATGGAGGTAGAGAAATCACCATTTTTTCCCTCTCTTAGGAGTAGTAGCCATTCAGAAAATATCAATGATGAAGGTGAGTAACTTCATCCTTTTCTAGGCCTTGCTTAATAGCTTTTTAAAAATTTCACTAAGATCTATCAATTCAGTTTCACAAAATCTGAGGGGATATGCTAAGAGCAGAAAGAAGTAACTTTAATTAACTGATTAGACCTCACTGGTCTCTGCTGCTTCTTTATTTTCATACTTAAGTAGGGCAGTGGGTCCTACCTAAAGATCAGAAGTAAGTATAAGAACTCATAAGTCTCTTGATGGAGTTTGCAGTATTGATTGAGCTAATATAGTACACAACTTAGGAGAAAAAGAAAACAAGGATATTGTGAAAAGAGATAGGAAATAAGGATGAAAGAGGTCTCTTTATGGTTAAAAAATAGCAGAGTAATGAGCCCTAGATTTGAAATTAGAAGATCTGATTTCAAGTCTTATAGTTTACTATCTGTATGAGCTAGGAAAAGTAATTTCCATTCATTGGCCATTTTCTCATCAATGGAAGGACTGAGTAGTGTTACATAATCATAGGATTATAGAATTTAAAAGTATGTAGTCCATCTTTTTTAACCTATGAATGAAGAAACTTGGCCAGTGGGATAAGTGTTTTACTCAAAGTCACACAGAAAGTAGAACTAAAATTAGAATCCAGCTTCTCTAATTCCTATATCCAGTGTTCTTTCCATCATATCACATTGAGTCTAAATTTCTTCTGTCTTTTGTCATCTACTGAAATTAAGAGAATATAGGAAAAATGCTTGAGAAAGGAAATTAGGAGGCTCTTAGTAATTTACTCTTTGAATAATCACTATGTTTTTAGCCCAGAAACTTAAGGATATCCAAAAGAAACAGTTCTTTCCCCCAAGACTTTTAGAATCTCATCAGAGAGGCAAAACATATATAAATTCAACAGAGAACATATTAGTACAGAAATCAATACAGTGCCAACATAGTTGGTTTAAATTAATAAATGCTTATTGAATGAATGAATGAATTAACTTCCTCTAAGGAAATTAGACTATTAAAAAAAAATCATTGTGGGCCTTAATAGTTGGGAAGTGTGTCATAAAAGAAATAGAATAGGAACTGGACCTTGAAATTTGGTTGGAATTTGAATTGGAATGAAGAAATTAGAGGAAATGGGGAAAAGAAAGTATGTTTGGCAACGAGTCACAAAGATGAGAACAAATATGGCAAGTTCAGTAGTTAATACAAAAACTAGGCAAAATCATGTTCTTCATATTTTTAAGATAGTTGAAGAAAAGATTGAATGGATAAAAAATGTAGCCAATTTACAGGATGCCTTGTCTTCAGAATGAGTTCATCAACTACCATGGGCAAGTAGCTGCCTGTTTGGATTGATCCAACTAGGTATTCCAAGACATCTCAAGCTCAGCAGATGCAAAACAGAACTCATTATTCTTCCCCAAAATTAATTCTTCCTCCAAATGTCCCTTTTTCTGTCATAAGCACCACTCTTAAACAAGTAACTCATTTTTACAACCCTGGAAGAACCCTCAATTCCTCATTCCCCCTCATCCTACATAACCAATAAGTTGTGTTGTTAATTCTCCCTCCACAACATATCTGATATCTGTCCTTCTATCTTTATTAGCAGAGAAACCATCCTATTTCAGAATCTCTCACCTGGATTCTTTCAGTAACCTCTCAATTGGTCTCTATTACTCATCTCTCTCCCTCTTTCAATCCATCCTCCTCATATTCACTAAGGTAATTTTTTTAAAGCATTTATGACAGTTTCACTCTCTGACTCAGTAAACTCCAGTGATTCTCTGTAGCCTCTGGGATCAAATGCAAATTCCCTTTTGCCAATTAAAATCCTCCATAATCTGGGAACAACCTTTTTTCCAATTTTTACCAATTATTACCCATCAAACATTCTTTGCTATACAGTCTAGCCTTGTAGTCATACACAACAAAGCCTTTCTGTGTAATTTTACACAGGTTCACCTCTGCCCTGAAACATAGTTCTTTTTCCTCTCTTCTCTTTGTAATTTTTGGTTTCCTCCAAAACTCAGTTCAGAGACTACTTTTGCCTGATCCTTCTAACTTCTAATATTTCCTCTCAAAGTACATCTTATTTTTGTGTAGATCTCTATATGTGCTTATAGGATTCCCATATAGAACACAGGCTCTTTAAGGGTAAGGACTATGTTATTATTGTCTTTTTATTACCTTCACTGGCACAATAGTTGATATAGACTCTTATAAATGCTTACTGATTGAGGAGTTCAGTCTAAATCTCATTTTTCTCATATAAAATGAAAGATTTGAATTTGGATAGAGATCATAGTTATCTATTCTAATTTTAAGATTGTATTATAATGTGATGCAATAGAAAATAGGGAGCCATTGACACTTTTTTAACTGGAAGAAGGGTAACATAAATGAAGATGATAATTTAATGTGGTTTCATTTGACAGTGAAGTGTGAGCCAGATTTTAGAGCAAGCCAGACCAGAAATTGACCAGTTAATAGACTATTTATTGCATGTTTCAGTCATGGGATAATGGGATTTTGGACCAAGATGATAAGTGTGAATAAAACAAAGGAAGAATCCTAAAAGTATTTCAAGGAATGAAAGAATCCACAGGATTGATGATAGATAGATTTAGGAGATGAAAAAGAGAGGAGTAAAGGAATCTAGATTTCAAATTTGGATGGCAAGAAGAGTCATGGTGTCAGTTCCTGTTTAAATTTGATTTTTATTATAACCATTGGCTTGAACCAGGTGGTACTTTCTGGATCTTCTTAATTAGAGATTTGTTGGAGTAAAATCATAAGGGAAGAGTGGGTTTCGGAGAAGACATAGGGTGATGAGGAAACAAACCCATTCTAGAAAATATAACCCTTTCAAGAATCTTAGCTGATTTCTACAGAGAGAAGCAGTAACCCTAATATCCTATCTATCACTGCTTATCTCTTTTTTCATACCACCACATTTATAGCATATTTCTCTCCTCTGTCCCTGAATTTTTGTCCAAGGCAAAATACTGCTAGCATTGGCTATTTTCATAGCAAAGATTCAACTAGACCCAAAATTGTAAATATATTTCCTATGCTTTAAATAAAGCAAAGCTTTTTTTTTCTCTTTTAGTAAAAATGGGTGATATAAATGGTGACATCCTGCAGGAAGGAAGATAGCTAAGGAGCTTATTGGTTTTGATTTTGGTTTTTGAAAAAAAATTTTTTTTTTAATTTTTAATCTAAAATCAAGAGTACTGAAGCAGCTGTTATGGGATAAAGAGGCATGACAGGAATCCTTTTTTCCCCTTTCTCTTTGAAGCCAGCACAGAAACGCTTCGGGCTTTATTCTTGACTTTCACTCTGTGTGTTTCCGTGGCTTGAGGCCTGCACTTTATTTTCAGGCAGTTGACTAGAACCCCACAAGTAGGAGTTAGAGGGGGGAGGGTATCATAAATAGAGACCGGTGTTATTCTGCTTGGATACCAAAGCAAGCTGTTTCTAGCTAACATGCCAGTGTGGCTCTGTGGCTCCAGCCAAGATAGCAGTCATTTAAAAGTAAAGAAAAAGATGCCAGCAAACAACTCTTCTTCATTGTAAGAGTACAAACATGGGGACATCTCCAACCAGTCCCTCTTATGCCATATTTGAGCAAGTGTTTGGGTTTGAGGTTTTGTTTGTTTTTGTTTTGGGGGTAGGGTAATTTATTTTTAAGGACTTTTTAGACTCATTTGAATATTCCCCAGCTTGTCTAGAAAATTACAATAACCAATAACCATTCTGCTTTTTTTGTCTCTATTCCTGTAGTAAAAGTGCAGTATTATCAGGAAAGGCTTACACTTAAGCTGTATCCATTCATTACACTTAGGACATCTATTCTAACAGTAAGAAAATTTAAAGACAAATATCAGTAAGCTACACACCTAAACTGGAAACAGATGCATCAATCTGGACATAAGACCTATGTAGCCACACAAAGATTTTATGAAACATTTTTGAGGATGTTGATAATAATGCAGTCTATAGCCCTTGATTTGTCTCTCATCGCTGAGTATTCTTTTGTGTAAGTAAAGAAATAACTTCTATATTTCCACTTATAGAATTATAGAAGTATTGATTTGTTGTTCTAACTCCTCTCATTTGTTTTGAGTCTTTACAGAATTTAGTAAACCTTGAACTAGGAGCTCCAAGATGTTTCTAAGGGGAACAATGTCAGTATTTCATGTGGTTTTAACTGATTAGCTAACTTGCTATTCAGCTTCATACTTGACCTTCTTTTCTCTTTAAACTTCTAAACTCCTCTACTTCTTATTCATAGGACTTTCTCTACCTTCCCTCTTCATTCTAGATGTTCATTCCAACCTTGTATTTCTTACATTAAAAATACTTTTGCCTGGATGTGGACAATTTTCAGATGATGAAATTAAAACCATCTATAGTTATATGAAAAAATGCTCCAAATAACTGTTGATTAGAGAAATGCAAATTAAAACAACTCTGAGGTACTACCTCATACTCTCAGATTGGCTAAGATGACAGAAAAAGATAATGGTGAATGTTGGAGGGGATGTAGGGGGAAAACTGGAATACTAATGCATTGGAGTTCTGAAATGATCCAACCATTCTAGAGAGCAATCTGGAAGTAGGCCCAAAGGATTATAAAATAGTGCATACTTTTTGACCCAGCAGTGCCATTATTGGGTCTGTATCCAAAAGAAATCATAAAGGAGGGAAAAGGACCCCCTTGTGCAAAAATGTTTATAGCATCTCTTTTTTGTGGTAACAAAGAATTGGAAAATGAGTAGATGCCCATCAGTTAGGGGATGGCTGAACAAGTTGTAGTATATGAAAGTAATGGAATATTTTTTTGTTTTTTTGTTGGGTTTTTTTTTGCTTTTTGCTGAGGCAATTGAAGTTAAGTGACTTGCCCAGGGTCACACAGCTAGGGAATGTTAAGTGTCTGAGACCAGATTTGAACTCAAGTCCTCCTGACTTCAGGGCTGGTGCTCTGTCAACTGCACCACCTAGCTGCCCCGGGAATATTATTATTCTATAAAAAATGATGAACAAGCTGATTTTATAAAGGTCTGGAAAGATTTACATGAACTGATGCTGAGCGAAACAAGTTGATCTAGAAATACATTGTACATAATAACAGCAAGAATGTGTAATGATCACCCATGAAAGATTAGATTCTTCTCAGTGGTTCAGTGATCCAAAGCAATCTCAATAGACTTTGGACAGAAAATGCCATCTGCATCCAGTAAAAGAACTAAAGAGACTGAATGTAAATCAACACATGCTATGTTCACTTCTTTTTTCTGTTTTATCTCTCCCATGGTTTTTCCCTTTTGCTTTGATTTTTCTCTTCCAACATGATTCATAAAGCAATGTGTATTAAAAATAAATAAATTTACTAGGGGGAAAAAAAAAAGATTACCTTTGCCCCTGTGTCTTCTTGCTCTGATTGTCTAGTTCTTAGAACCTCTGTTTTTAAACAGAATGCCCAAGCCAGTTATGTCTTCATTCTTCAAACTCCATTCCTTATTTTCTGGAATTTCCCTACCATGGTTCTATGTAGGTATCTTCTTTTTTTTTCTTCTAAACCTCCCCCCTTTCAACTAAAAACTCTAGTGTTATCTTTTACTTTTCTCTCTCCTTCATCCATTATATATATCAGTCACTTTTAAAAAATGTCTTTATTAATCTTTTGAGTTGTTTTTTATATCACCATAGTTTTCCCCCAGTTTCCATTCCCCTAACCTTTCCAGAGAGCCATCCCATATAATAGTGTATTTAATGACAAAAAAATAACAAAAGAAAAAGTTTGAAAATGTATAGTGTTGAATACTTTTAAACCTTACCTCTGCAAAGGTTTAGGAGAGGAGCATTTTCTCATCCTTTTTTGGGGGGGGGGCAATTATGGTTATTTTGTACAGATATGAATAAGTTGCTATAACAAGGAAAATCCAAGAGGGGAAAAAACTATATTATCAAATAATTCTCATCATTCATGATAGTAGTTTTGTTTTATAAAGTTGCCACAAATACTGAATTAGTGAATACTAAAATATTCCTAGGGAACATACAGAGTTAGGCTCCTGTGAGCCTCTGGATACAGTATTTAGAGTAACACCTTCTGGAGAAGCTTCATGTACAGATCAATGAATTTCGTCTTCCTTTTTCCTTAATGTACCATGCTGTTAATTAACATTGAATTTATGACCAAGAACACTGTAAATCATGCCTGAAGCTTATCTAACTCATTTATTTTCTCCATAAGACACATCATCACCTCGTTTTGCTAAGGAACCCGAGACAATGCTTCAGCACAGCTCAACCATTTTACACAATGATATTATCAACAAAAAGCACAAAAATATGAAAACCATTATGCTAAATAGACTGCAAAAAGAATGGTTCTTTAATAGGAAAACAAATAAGAAAGCAGAGCATCACCTTGTTCAACCTCTATTGGAAATGTATATGTTGGGCAACTCAAATTTTCCCTGCTCTGCATATATTTGTGCATTACTGCAAAGCTGCTTCAGGTGTTGATTTGGGGGTTACAAATAAATTTGTGGATAGGCAAACTGACAAATACAAAATATGTAAATGAGGATCACCTGTATTCACTAAATAGTGATATGATAGTTAAAGACAACATTAATTTAAAATACCATTTGCAAAATTTCATGGAGAGACATAGTGGAGTATTATGGATCATTTGATGTCATAAAATAAAAGGGGGGGAGACATTGAAAGATTTAAAAAAAAAAAAACCTTTAAAGGGAGGTAACATGAAACCCAATTAAGCAATGTCATCCAAAGGGCATTTAAAAATAAAGCTGGAAGGAAGATGATAGTCAAAAGATTTGAATAACAGGCTTGTTTTCCCCAATAAGGCCAGTGGAACCACTAAAATTGGACTCAGCCAGCATTGTTGGAGTGATTGGGTTTTGCCCATTGTTTTGAAGACCAAAATGAGTATAGCTTATCCAACTCTGGCTGATCAGACCAATGTGAACTTGGATGATATGGGTAACGCACAAATAGTCCATATGAATGTTTATAGTCGAGATGTCTCTAAATTTGCTTATCCCACATTTCTTTTGAACTAATGAAGTTCAGCTTCACTCATAGAGTGCAGTGCCTTATTTAATGCAAGCATGCCTTGTTGGGTGGTCATTTGTCAGTGTCTCCCATGTCATGTAATCAGTTCCAGAGTTCTTCAGAGAAACCTTGAGAGGGTCCTTATATCACTTTTTCTGACCTCCGAGTGAATAATTGCCTTGTGTGAGTTTTTTGTAAAATATTCTTTTGCATAAATGTACATTTGGCATTTAAACACTGTGGCTAACCCATCAGAGTTACACTCTCTGCAATAGAGTTTGAATGCTTGGTGATATGACTCAAGAAAGGACCCTAATGTCTAGACAAGATTATGTGATGATCAACTGAGAGGGACTTGGCTCTTCTCAATAATGCAGTGATTAAAGGCAACTCCATTAGACTTGGGATAGAAAATGCCAATCACATCCAGAGAGAGAACTATGGACACTGAATTGTTAATCATTTTTCCCCTGTTGGTTTGATAGGATTGCATATATTATTATGCATATATTATGCATATATTAAGCATATATTAGATTGCTTACTGTCTTGGGAAGGAAGGAACAGAAATATTTAGAACACAAGGTTTTACAAAAATGAATGTTGAAAACTATCTTTACATATAATTGAAAAAAAGTGAAATATTATTAACTGAAAGAAAAAAAGAAAATTTACTGCCAAGGTAAGTGAAACTATCCACAGCATTCAAAATTTCATAATTTGTTATAATCAATGGTTCCCATATATGGATAATGTGGTGCTGGATGGTAGAGAATCTGTGTTTTCTTGGTGTTAGTCTAAAATTAGAACAAGCAGCAAAGAATTAATTTGTTGCATCTCAGCCTCAGAGGCTGCATTGAGTACACAGTCATTTGTGAACAAAAAAAATCAGGCACCATTTCTCTTTCCACTTTAGTCCTGGCTTGTAAACGTCTCAAGTTTAATAATTTACTGTTAATGTAGTAGTGGTGTGATACTATTTTTATCCTTGTTGAAGGCAGCAGCAACATTACTGAAACATGCTAAAGCATGAGAGAAAGTACACAACCTTGTTTCATTTTGTTGGAAATCGCAATACCATTGTCTGGTATCTAGAACCTGGGCAGGCATGCCTTCATGAAATTAATGTACGGTATTGCTGAACTTGTCTGAGCAATCAGATTTTGCCACAAACTTCCACAAGCCCTCTCAACTAACAGTGTCAAAGCCCTTGGTCAGATTGACAAAAAAATTGAAACAGACCTCTCTTCTGCTTCTGGTGTTTCTCTTGAAATACTCAAGTAGTAAACACAATGTTGACTGTTCCTTGGCTCTGAAGCCACACTAGCTCTTAAGTAGATGACCATCTTCCAGAGATAGGATTAGCCTATTAAGAAAAACTCTGGCAAGAATCTTGTAAGTAATGACTAAGAAAAAGGCCATCTCCTTTCTTTATCCCCACCCCCATTCCTACCATTATTGTCACAAGATAACCTATTTCCCTTACCTTTGTAGAGATGGATAATGGAGGCATCCTTGAATTCTTTGGGGATAATTTCCTCTTTCTTTATAAGCTAGAAAATTTTCATCAGCTTTTGTGTGAGCAGTGAATCTCCCTGCCTTGTAAATCTCAGCTGAAATAGAATCATTATCAGCCGTTTTCCTTTGTGAGAGAAGCCTAATGTGTTCAAAATCTCTTAATGAGGAAGTTTGACTAGAAGGAATTGACTTCAACCTGAGCTGTGTAGTCAGTGGCCTCAGCATTGCTTCATGACAGTACATTGAGAACACTGTGGAAATGTTCAACTCATCTCTCCAGGATCATTTCTTATCACTAAACAATATGGTTCCATGAACACTGAGTAGTTGAGATTCACCCTAGGTCTTTGGCCTATAAATAGCCTTCAGGATATCATAAAGAGCCCTTTGTATTGTTACTATCACCATAAATCTGAATTTCCTTTGCCTTCTTACCAAGCCAAGAATCCTGTATTTCTCTCAGCTTTGCTTGCATTTTACTTTTTTTTTTCAGAGACTGATGAACTATCTTGCATTAAAGTCACCCAGAATTATAAACTTGTCCTTTTTCAGCACATTGATGATGAGGGTCTCTAGGTCTTCATTAAATTTTTCTTTGACCTCATCAGAGTTCAGATGGAAACATAGGCACTGATAACAGTAGTACAGCACTTACCTGCAAGTGACACTCTCTTCATAAACTGTGATTCACTCTTTTTGAGAGGAACATAAGCTTGTTGACCAGATTAATTTTGATTACAAAAACTTCACCAGCTTCACAGCATCCCCGTCACTGAAAGCTACTTCAGAAAAACATATCAGTCTCTTACTTCACTGAGCTGACCTTCATTTGCTAGCCTTGTTTCACTTAAGGATGCTTTTGAATACCTCTGAGTTCTTTTGCAGAAAGAGCTTTTTGTCTTTCAGGTCTACTAGATTTCTTGTTGTCCATAAATATATACATATTCCATATGGCAGCAGTGAGTGGAATCATCTTTGTAAAAGTTTGTGTACATTTTTTTTTGTATTTTAACTACAGAACTGATCTCCACCTGCCATTGTAAGCAGATCAGAGTTGGGTGAAGCAGACAATTTTTAGGGTACCTTTTTAGCCTCACTCTAGGTGAGCAATGTAGCTCTTAAAAACTGCTGCCATATCCCACTGCTGCTACCTCTTGCCATAGGACTTTGAGTTGGGTAAAAAATAGTGTGGGTGATATCTTTTGATTCACATGTAAATTAGAGTTAAGTGAGGCAGAGTTATGCTAAGTCATCAGCCTCACTTTTCCAGAGTCATTGGAGGCAAGACAAAGTCAAGATGATGGGGATGGCTGACAGTGCTGTAGATGACCTTGGTCTTATATGTCTAACCAATCTCTTAAGTACTGTACAACACTTGCTTTAGCCACCTGATATCCCATTGTCAATATTATTCTTTTAAAAGATATAAAAACAGAGAGAACCTTGGTCAATGACTATTAATATCAGATGAGGCATAAATAGGGTAACATATGCTCCCCAAAAGTATTTTCTACTTTCCTGAAGATCATCAAACACAGAGTACAACTCATAGAGGAATTCCAAATAGTTGCTGAGGTTCTCCAAATGCTTCTATTTATGGATTATGTTCTGATTTTATCAAGCCTCAGAATACTACAGACTCCTAAATGGGTTCCCTAATCATTTTAAAGACTTTGCCCTATCTATACTGGAAAAGGCAAGTACATCTGGAGTTCATTGAATTAATCCAGCTTATTTGCTTTTCTATAGCTAGCCTTCTAAGAATGTTCTTTACCATTTTAAATACGATTGAACTCTATTTTTAAAAAGATAAAAACCATTCTTAACTTGCAGGTTTATACTGAAGACTTTAGTCAAAACTGAAAGTTATTGACCTCTGAATTAGATGAATAATGCTTGTTGTCCACATTATCCTATGCAGTTGGATGGACAACTTTAATTGTCCTGCACTAGTATATATTTCTTAGGTATAAAGCAGATGACAAATAACTTCAATCCAAAATTGAACAGGAGGAAGAACAGAGAAGACCGAATTGCCTTTGGGAAATTACAAATTTCTTTTAATGATTCAAATTTTTTCCCTGAAAGAAAGGCTCATATTTTAAATTCTGAAATTCTGAGAGAGACAGAGCCAAGATGGCAGAGTGAAGACGTGACTCTCTGTGTCCTCCTCTGACTTTCTCTCAGACCAACAGCAGATTAAGCTTTAAGTCAAAGAACTCACAGATATTTGGACTACAACACATTCTTAGCAGAAGTTACCTTGGAGGAGCTCCGGAGCAGGTCTGTTTCAGTCGGGCAGAGGGTCGGGCAGTTTGCCAAGCTTGGGATCAGCTCTGGGAGACAGGGGAGGAAACTGGGTGGGACTCAGCATGGCAGGTTCTAAGCACCAGGGAAGTCCTTGAGAGACTCTTGGGACACTCTGCCCTGATTGCAGGCAGGTGCTTTGGCAGATCTGCCTTTTGTAAAAGGTAGTCACCCACTGCAAACGCAGGACTTATCCTTGAGGACCCAGCACAGGAAGTCAATCAGCCTAATTGCCCCAGGGCAAATTACTGCCACCTGCTTCTCTGCTTTAAACAGACCTCAAGCTCTAAAAAATGAGTAAGAAACAGAAAAGAACTTTCACCATTGACAGCTTTTATGGAGAGAAAGAAGGGCAGACCCCAGATCCTGAGGTTCCTAAAGGTAAAGCAACTCCAAAGGAAGCCACAAAGGGAGACATGAGCTGGTCCCCATTTCACAAGGCTTTCCGGGAAGACTGCATAAAGAATCTCAATTTTGTTTTTCAATAAATTGGTGTCTTTTTCATATCTCTTTTGCAGGGCATTATTTCCTTCTTGCACTGATCTCAGTTCATTACCCCATTTATCATCCAGCTCTCTTTTGAGATTCTTTATGCAATCTTCCAGGAAGGCCTTGTGGAAGGGGGACCATGTTATAGCTCCCTTGATGGATTTCTCTGAAGTTGCTTTGTCTATAGGAACCTCAGGATCTGGGGTCTGCCCTTCTTTCTCTCAATAGAAGCTGTCTGTGGTGAGACCTCTCTTCTGCTTCTTACTCATTTTTTTGAAAGCTTGGGGTCTGTTTAAAGCTAGAGAAGCCTGAGCTTTTGTAGTTTTCCCTGGGGCAATTGGGCTAATTAACTTCTGGTGCTGGGCCAGTGGAGCTAGGACTTTGCACAATTTACTCCTTAAAAAAGTCAAATCTGCCAAAATGCCTGCCCCCATTCAGGGCAGAGTGTCCCGAGTGCCTCAGATACACTCCCCGGCTGTTTGGAGTTTCTGCTACACTGAGCTGAGTTCCACCCAGTTTTTTGCCCTCTGTTCCGGAGCTGCCCTCTGTTCCAGAGTTGCACCGAACAAACTGCTTACCCTGCTGCCCGACTGAAACAGACCTGCTATGAAGTTCTTCAGAGGTAACTGCAAGCAGTGTTTCGTTGTCTAAATACTTCTGGCTTCGTTGACTTAAAGATCAGTTCAGAGGCTTATTTTATTGTTGATTTGAGAGGAGGTCAGAGGAAAACACAGAGAGTCACGTCTTCACTCCGTCATCTTGCCCTGCATAAAGAATCTCAAAAGAGAGTTAAATGAAAAATGGGGAAATGAATTGAGATCAGTGCAAGAAGGATATAATGCCCTCCAAAAGAGATATGAAAAAGACACCAATTCACTGAAAAACAAAATTGGTGAAATGGAAAAAGTCTGCAATGAACAAAAAAATTCAATTGGCCAGTTACAAAAGGAGCTATAAAAAAGGTAACTGAAGAAAATAATACATTAAAAATTAGAATTGAACAAATGAAAGTGAATAACTCAATAAGACTTAAAGAATCAGTCAAACAAAAACAAAAAAAACTGAAAAAAATACAAGAAAATACGAAATATCTCCTAGGAAAAACAACTGACCTGGAAAATAGATCTAAGAGAGACAGTCTAAGGATTATTGGACTTCCTGAAAGCCATGATGGGGAAAAAAAAAAAAAAAACCTAGATACTATCTTACAGGAAATCATGAAAGAAAACTGCCCTGATTTATTTTAGAATCAGAAGGCAAAATCACCATCAAAAGAATTCACCAATCACCTCCTGAAAGAAACCCCCAAATTAAAACCCCAAGGAATATCATGGCTAAAGTTCAAGACTATCGCACCAAGGAAAAGATATTGCCAGCAGCTAGAAAGAAACAGTTCAAATACCGAGAAACTGTAAATTAGAATCACACAAGATTTGTCAACCTCCACATTGTAGGATTGAAGGGCCTGCAACCAGATATTCCGAAAGGCAAAGGAGCTTGGATTACAGCCAAGAATAAGTTATCCAGCTAGAATGAGCATTATTTTCCAGGAAAGAAGATGGACATTTAATGATATAGGTGAATTTCACCTATTTCTAATAAAAAGACCAGATCTGAACAAAAAATTTGACCTCCAAACACGGAACTCAAGAGAAGCATAAAAAGGTAAAAAGGAAAGAACAACTGAGAATTCTATTTCTACTATGGGTATACTTAAAGAACGAAGGTATAATTTGATTTTACTTTGATAATATGAAAAAGAAACTAGAGGTGGAAGGGCTATCATACTGGGGAAAAGAGGAGAAAGTAGGTAAAATAAGGTTAAAAGGAAAGGAGGTAAAAATAAGGTAAAATCCCATGAAGAAGCAAAGAAAACCTAATATAATTGAGGGAAAGAAGGGAGAGGGATGAGTATTGTGTGAATCTTACTCTCATCATATTGGGCTCTAAAAGAATATATCAGACACATTTGGTTTCACAGAGAAACTTGTCCCTACTTATAGGGAAGTGGGAGGGAAAGGAGGGAAAGGAGGAAAAGTCTATTAGTCAATGAAAACTAATAGAAGGGAAAATAGAAGAATTAAGGGAAAGGTGTAAAAAAAAAAAGGGGGATGAACTCTAAAGGAGGGAGGACTGTTTGAGGGAGTTGGTCATAAGAAGCAAAATACTGGGGAGGGGGGAAGAGAGAAAGGGGAAAGGAAAGAGGAAAACATAACTTTGGGTAAATAAGATGGCAGGAAATATACAATTAGTTATTTTAACTGTTAATGTGAATGGGAGAACTCTCCCATAAAATGGAAGCGGGTAGCAGACTGGATTAAAAGCCAGAATCCTACAATATGTTGTTTACAAGAAACACATCTAAAACATAGAGATACATACAGAGTGAAGGTAAAGGGCTGGAGCAGAATCTGTTATGCTTTAGATGAACAAAAAAAAGCAGGGGTAGCAATCCTGATCTCAGATCAAGTAAAAGGAAAGCTAGATCTAATTAAAAGAGATAAGGAGGAAACTATATTTTACTAAAGGGTACCATAGATAATGAAGCAATTTCAATACTAAACACATATGCACCAAGTGGTATAGCATCCAGATTCCTAGAGGAGAAATTAAGAGAGATGCAAGAAGAAATAGCAAAATTATACTAGCAGGGGATCTCAACCTTGCTCTCTCAGAATTAGATAAATCAAACCACAAAATAAATAAGAAAGAAGTTAGGGATGTAAACAAAATGTTAGAAAAGTTAGATATGTTAGATCTTTGGAGAAAATTGAATGGAGACAGAAAGGAATTTACTTTTTTCTCTGCAGTTCATGGAACTTATACAAAAATTGACCATGTGTTAGGTCATAAAAACCTCAAAATCAAATGCAGAAAGGTAGAAATAGTAAATGAATCTTTTTCAGATCATGATGCAATAAAAATCGCATGCAATATAAGGCTAGGAGAAAACCAAAAGTTAATTGGAAATTAAATTATATTATATTAAATAATCTAATTCTAAAGAATGAATGGGTGAAAGAGCAAATCATAGACATGATCAATAATTTCATCCAGGAGAATGACAATAATGAGACAACATACCAAACTTTGTGGGATACAGCCAAAATGTATATAATGGGTAATTTCGTATTTCTAGATGCTTATTTGCATAAAATAGAGAAAGAGAAGATTAATGAATTGGGCTTACTATTAAAAAAGCTAGAAAAAGAGCATATTAAAAACCCTCAATTAAATACCAAATTGGGAATTCTGAAAATAAAAGGGGAGATTAATAAAATTGAAAATAAGAAAACTATCGAATTAATAAATAAAACTGAGTTGGTTTTATGAAAAAACCAACAAAATAGATAAGCCTTTAGTTAATTTGATTAGAAAAAGAAAAGAGGAAAATCAAATTGTTAGTCTCAAAAATGATAAGGGAGAACTTTCCTCCAATGAAGAGGAAATTAGAGTAATAATTATGTTACTTTGCCCAACTTTTCCAATTAATTTGATAATCTAAATGAAATGGAGGAATATCTACAAAAATATAGACTGCCCAGATCAACAGAAGAGGAAATACATTATTTAAATAGTCCCATTTTAGAAAAAGAAATAGAACAAGCTATTATTCAACTCCCTAAGAAAAAACCTCCAGGGCCAGATCGATTTACATGTGAATTCTACCAAACATTCAAAGAACAATTAATTCCAATACTATATAAACTATTTGAAAAAATAGGGAAAGAAGGTGTACTACCAAATTCCTCTTATGATACAGATATGGTGCTGATAGCTAAACCAGGTAGGGAGAAAACTGAGAAAGAAAACTATAGACCAATCTCCCTAATAAATATTGATACAAAACTCTTAATTAAGATATTAGCAATAAGACTCTAGAAAGTCATCCCAAGGATAATACACTATGACATATATTCACTATTTGACAAAAACTGCTGGGAAAATTGGAGACTAGTATGGAAGAAATTAGGGCTTGACCCACACCTAATGCCATATACCAAGATAAGATCTAAATGGGTTCATGATTTAGATATAAAGAGTAATATTATAAGAAAATTAGAGGAACATAGGATAGTTTACCTCTCAGACCTGTGGAGATGGAATAAATTTATGTCCAAAGAAGAACTGGAACTCTTAATTGAACACCAGATAGATAATTTTGATTATATTAAGTTTTTATACAAACAAAACTAATGCAGACAAGATTAGGAAGGAAGCAATAAATTGGGAAATCATCTTTACATTTAATGGTTCTGATAATGACCTCATTTCTAAAATATATGGAATATTTATATATTTATAATATTTATATATTTATAAGAATTCAAGCAACTTTCCAGTCGATAAATGGTCAAAGGATATGAACAGGCAATTTTCAGATGATGAAATTAAAACCATCTCTAGTCATATGAAAAGGTGCTCCAAATCACTATTGATCAGAGAAATGCAAATTAAGACAACTCTGAGATACCACTACACACCTATCAGATTGGCTAAAATGACAAGAAAAGATAATGATGAATATTGGAGGGGATGTGGGAAAACTGGGACACTGATACATTGTTGGTGGAATTGTGAACAGATCCAACCATTCTGGAGAGCAATTTGGAACTAACCTCAAAAAGTTATCAAACTCTTGTGCATACCCGTTTGACCCAGCAATGTTTCTATTGGGCCTATATCCCAAAGAAATCTTAAAGGAGGGAAAGGATCCCACATGTGCAAAAATGTTTGTGGCAGCCCTTTTTGTAGTGGCAAGGAACTGGAAACTGAATGGATTCCCATAAATTAGAGAATGGCTGAATAATTATGGTATATGAATGTTATGGAATATTATTGTTCTGTAAGAAATGACAAGCAGGACGATTTCAGAGAGGCCTGGAGAGACTTGCATGAACTGATGCTGAGTGAAATGAGTAGAACCAGGAGATCATTATACACTGCAACAATAAGACTGTACGATGATCTATTCTGATGGACATGGTTCTCTCCAACAACAAGATGTTTCAAACCAGTTCCAGCTGCTCAGTGATGAACAAAGCTATGTACACCCAAGGAGAGGCCTGTGGTATCTGAGTTTGGACCACAACATAGCATTTTCACACTCTCTATTGATGTTTGCTTACATTATGTTTTCCTTCTCAAGTTTTTATTTTTTTTTCCTGTACAGCAAGGTAACTGTATATATACACACACACATACATATTCGATCTGTCTAATATTTTAATATAATTAACATGTATTAGACTTCCTGCCATCTAGGGGAGGGGATGGGGGATAGGAGGGAAAACTTTGTAACAGAAAGCTTTGCAAGGGTCAGTGTTGAAAAATTTCCTATGCATATGTTTTGCAAATAAAAAGCTTTAATAAAAAAAATTCTAAAATTCTAGTGTGACTCTATGTATTCTATTGATATTGTGAATTGTGAAATACTAAAATCCCAAAGGACAACAAATGGGTTCATAGTATATATGAATAAGCATTATATGATACTTCATGAATCCTATATTCTAATATCAAATAATTGTTTGGATCTTTTTGGCAGACTTGATTTATAACAGGATTAGTAAATGTGGATAGGTTGTACTTTCTGTCATGGGAAGGACTGACCTCATAGAATTATTGATTCATTGAAGTTTAGGAATATTTATAATTTATTTATTGATCCATTTAAGAATTCATCCAGTGACAGTAAACTCCTAAATTTTGTTCCTGTTATCTAATACGGTTTTTTTTTGTTTTTGTTTTTGCTGAGGCAATTGGGGTTAAGTGACTTGCCCAAGGTCACCCAGCTAGGATGTCTTAAGTGTCTGAGGCTAGATTTGAACTCAGGTCTTCCTGACTTCAGGGCTGATGCTCTATCCACTGTGCCACCTAGTTGCCCTTATCTAATATGTTTTTAATGTTCAAGCTTTCAGTTTGCTTAATGATAGAATTTTTAGATTTTTATTAATCCACAGAACAGTCCTTTACAACTATCATCCTTTAGCCACCTCAGAACTGAACTCTAATAACCAACAAACAAAAGCAACCAATACAGTGAGCATGTCTTAGAATGTATATAACATTCTGTTCCTACAAGGTTTCTCCCATACCACTCTACCCCTCACCTCTCTTTCAAGAGTAGGGATGTTTCCTGATATGTCCTTTGGTTCCAAAGGCAGTCATGAAAATTACTGATAGTGTAACTTGTTTCTAGTGTTTTTCATTTTCCTTATATGGTTTTTTTGTATTATGTTTTACTTATTTCAGTCCATATAAATTCATGTAAATCCATGTTTAGCTGTTTTTATTATTTACTTTACAATAATATGCCTATATAGCGGGCAGCTAGATGGCGCAGTGGATAGAGCACCAGCCCTGAAGTCAGGAAGACCTGAGTTCAAATCTGATCTCAGACACTTAACACTTCCTAGCTGTGTGACCCTGGGCAAGTCACTTAACCCCAGTTGCTTCAAAAAAAAAAAAAGCCTATATATTCACATATCATAATTTATTTAGTCATTTTCCATTCAGTAAACACATTTTGAAGTGATGAAAACAACCCTTTCTTACAGTAAAAGTTTCTTCGTTTTCCACTTTTCTCATGTTGTTGTTTTTACTGCCTTAAATTTAAAACTTTTTTTTTTTTAAGTTGAGGCAATTGGGGTTAATTGACTTGCCCAGAGTCATAGGAAGTATTACGTGTCTGAGCTAGATTTGAACTCAGGTCCTTTTGACTTCAAGACTGGTTCTCTATCCACTATGTCACCCAGCTGCCCCTAAATTTGAAACTTTTGTCTGAATATCTGCTCAGCTAAGAGGAATGCTTTTGTTTTTATTGCAGTCTTCAGTCCATACAACTAAAAGAGACTTCATTTTTGTCATTGTAATATTTCTATTCCTTATAGTTGTTTACAGACCACATGAAATTCTTGCAGCTTTGCTTTTTTTTCCTTTTACTTCTCCTGTTCATCTTACAGAATTCCATTCAAGACATTCAAGCATTCTAACACCTCATTCTATTTTAGAGTTACTTTGACTATATTCATGCCATTCAGTTACATAAAATTTTGGTTGTACAAGATAAGTGTGGAAATATGTATACATATATTTGATTTGTCAAGTATTTTAACATAATTAACATGTAGTGGACTTCCTGCCATCTAGGGGAGAGGTGGGGATGAGGGGAGAAAAATTTGTAACAGAAAGTTTTGTAAGGATCAATGTTGAAGAATTACCCATACATATGTTTTGCAAAAAAAAAGCTTTAATAAAGAAAAAAAATTTTTTTTGGTTGTAATAGCAAGCCTCTGCTTTTTTGCACTGACAGTATTTCCATCTGAAGTAGTCTTTCTTTTGTCCTTTTTGTTAACACACTATTAGTTAATACGCTTCACAACAGAATATCACATCCACATGGAAAGATAGGTTTGTACAAACTAATGACATAGTTGCATATTAAATACTTCATAAGAATCTCATCAAGAATTTTAATTCATACTAGATACATTTTACAATTTGCACTAAATCTGCTTCTGCATATTTTAAGCTGAATTAATTACAACCTAGGTGTTTACCATTCAACGTTTTTAAAAATTGTTTTTTGAGCCCAGCTACTGAGGAAAGAATTCACTACAACATAAAAATTGCTAGGAAAACTAGACATGGTAGCAGAAATTAATTTTAAAGCAATATTCATACCATATACCATTTTAAACTCCAAATTAAACTTAGATATACAGAGTCACATTTTATTTAAACAAACACATAGTTTTATTTGTTGGGACAAAGAACTAGAAACTAAGAAGTTACCATTAAAGATAACCTTCTAATAATTTTACTTATTTTTGAAAACAAAGTCAGGTAGTGCCAAAGTCCTAGCCAGATTTCTATTCTGTTCATTTATAGTTCATTCCCATTACCACCCAATTATGTCAGGAAGAAGCTTTTTTCATCTTGGCCTAAATTATTGCCTTAACTTTTTAGAACCTACTGACAAATAAAGTCATGTCTAAATCAGAGAAACTAAACTGAAGATCCAAGGTATTCCCTGTAGTTCTTTCTTCTGCCATTCTTGAGATGATTAGAGTCCTTTTACTTAGAACTTTATAATAGTATTAGGTTTACTATTTTTAAAAGAACTATCTGGAAATAAAAAATTTGCAAACAGCTATTCATGTTAGTTTATGGACTTGTTTCTAATCTAATTTAGCTGATATTTGCAAGGAATTAAATAAAAGTAAAAACCCTTATTTGGTCACCTTCCTAAATGATATCTCAGGCATAATAATCACCTCTTGTCTTCATTCCCTAGAATAAAGTGTGCTACTTATAGCACTTTAGTTTTTTACCTTAGGCAAATCATTTGTTTAACCTCTTTGGGCTTCACTTAATTCATCATTAAAATGAGAGTCTAGGGCTATCTGATTTCTAAAGTTTTCTCAAGCTCTGACATTTTGTGGATTTTATGAAGACAAAAAATAAAGTATCAGAATCATTGTTTTTTGCACTCTGGATTTACTCTTTTTTGTATATAATCATTAACTTTGAAAATGCTTTTGAAGTCACATTCATAATTTTCTCCTTTGCCCATAACAAATTTTAAAATACCTTGAAACTAAAGGAGGTTAAATAAGTACTTCTTGCTTGCCCAAGGTGTAGTAGGTTCATAAAAAGGGAATAAATTCATATTAAGTAATCAAGCAGGTTCAGAGTCATACAGGCTGACAGTAATGATAATTCACAATTATAACTTAATATTATTGATGGCGTTCTTCCCCTTTTTAGGTTGCTGCTGTCGATCTTTTAGTGCCTGGAGTTGGAGAACTCTTTGGAGGAAGCCTGAGAGAGGAACGATTGCATTTACTGCAGCAACGGTTAGCAAGGTATGGAAAATCCTTTATCTTTCTTATCTTGACTTATCAGAAATAGCAAAAAATATAGAATCATGGTCTTGCTTAGAGGATAATTGGTGTTAGCTATATCACATATTCCTTAAGGGGAGTGATGTATTAATCAAGATTTTTTCTGAAGGGCCATACCTGGTTATTATTTTGCCTGTCATTTTTATATAATTGCATATTTTCCATACATACCTAAAAGAATTATACCTTATTCTTGAATAGTTTTTCAGTTTAAAAAAAATGTTACATTCCTCCCTTCTGCAGTTTTTCCTTCCTTGTACCTTTCTTATCTTACCCACTAATTATAATTACTTCAACATTGTGCCAATATGAAGAATTGGGATGTTGTAACAAGTGTCACTAAAGTTTTTTCTAAGTCAAAGCTTAGAATTTCTTGTTCTACATCATGATGTAGTTAATAAAAACAGCATTAGAATTAGAGCAGGAGTTAACCACCAAAGAGTTTTCATCTTTGTTTTCAATAACCTCTAACAAAAAATTAGTATTTTCATAATTCTGAGAAATGGTTTCAGGAAACTACTAATGGGGTCAGGAAAAAAAAAAAAAGGTAGAGAACCTCTTATTTAGAGTCACAAGACCTGGCTTTGAGTCTTGATTCTATCACTTGCTAGTAGTATGATCTTAAGTAAATCTCTCTGAGTCTCAGCTTCCTCTTCTGAGAAACAAAACCGTCAGCTAGACAATCTTAAGGTTCTTTTTTATTCTAAGCCTATGAATTCTAATCGTAAATAAAATCCTAAAATAAAAAAAAATCTCCTTGAAATAGACTCTCCATTAGAGTTGCTGCCTGTTTGAAAGACTGAGTATATTCACTTTGGAAAAGAAAATGCTTCATGGGACTAGAGGGGGGAAGCACATATGACAGCTGTTTTCAAATATTTAAATTTGTCATATAAAGGGAATAGATTTGTTCTGCTTGTTCATAAAGTATAGAATTAGGATCAGTGGATACAAGCAAAAGGAAACAGATTATTGGTTACTATGAGGAAGAACAGCATTTTAGATTTGTGCGTAGGTAAATATGCACATACACATGTGGGGAGTAGAGATCTTTGGATTACAAGTTCAGCATTCTTCCTACCACCTCATGCTGATTTTTCAAGACCTTTAACCAACAATGTACTATCCATTTCAGTTATATAGTCCTCAGATAAAGACACGCCATGTCAGCCTGAGCCTATTGTCTCTGAGGACTTTAATGCTCTAACCTGAGACACAAGAAAGGTCTCTGAAGAGCCATCATTCTAAAGTTCAAAGACCCAGTGGAACCCTATTCTTAGAGCTAGAAATCAGCAAAAAGAACCTAAGGGAACCAGGTTGCGACTAAATAGGATGGATTTCCATCCCTTCCCCTCAAAAAAAGCACTATCTGTCAAATATTTTAACATAATTAACATGTATTAGACTTCCTGCCATCTAGGGGAGGGGATGGGGGGTAGGAGGGAAAAATTTGTAACAGAAAGCTTTGAAAAGATCAGTGTTGAAAAATTACCCATGCATGTTTTGCAAATAAAAAGCTTTAATAAAAAAAAAATAAAAAAGAATAGCAAAGAACTAAGCCTGCACTGCCAAAATTAGAAAAATGAATAAATCAAAGAAAATGCCAATGAAAAACAGTGCAAACCTAGATTCCCTCAAAAAGAGAAAATAACTCCATAATTCTTGGTTAGTAGAGATTCAAAGGAAAAAAAAGATTTTTCATAAGAGTTCTAAAACTACCTAATGGGAAAAAATAGATCTAGAGGGAAAAAATTAGAAGGAGAATTAGAAGAACTGTTTAGTTTAGAACAAAAAGTGGTAAGTTTTGATTTTAAAACGGAACCCATAGTTTTTAGGTAGATATAAGATGAATGAAGATCCTTCAGAAGAAACTAAATGCTCAGACATTTAGAAGTAGCAGAGTTGCACAGTGCCACAGTGACCCAGAGAGAAGAGAACAACTAGGAAGTGGAACCTACTGTCTCCATATCAACCTTTCTTTTCAAGAAACTTTATATGATTTTTAATTGTAATTGTAAAAGATAACTTTTAAAGTGGCATTTTGTTCTACATAAAATCAATACTTTTTGTAGTCAACTCTTACACTTGGGAATCATCTGTAAGCTCAGATTTTTAAAATATATAAAAATATAAATAAAGATGGGTTTTTTCCAAAAATTTTACATTTCTCTAATAACAGTCTCGGAATGCATTGAGACTGGCATTTTATGCTAACGCAACAAAAAGGGTTTGTTGGGTGTTTTTTTTGGGGGGGGAGAGACAAGAAAACTAGAGAAGTGATAGACTGTTCAAAGTAAAAATGATTGTAATAATTGGCAGTGATGAGAAAGTTAAACCCTTAATTTTCTATTTTCTCTCATTGTGACAGATAGAATAATAATGGTTAAAAGAGGTTAGAAACTCAGAATAAGTCAGGATATGTTAGGAAAAAATCTGGTTTCCCCACTCCTAAGCTCAGGTCACCATACTCAAACTATATTCCATGATACTAAAAGAATTATTGTACCATACTCAAACTATATCCCATGATATTAAAAGAATTGTTATACATATTTCCTAAGTCACTAATCTGATTATTGAATCATTGCTGAGTGGGAAAAGTACTGCAAAAGTGAAAAGAAATGTATGTGTATGAGAGAGAAAGAGGGAGACAGAGAGAGAAGGATAACTAGTTTAGAGGGAAATACTACATAGTTAGCAATCATAACTGTGAATGTGAATAAAATGAACTTAGCCATAACATAGAAGCAGATAGCAGAATGAATCAGAAACCAGAATCCAATATGTTGTTTACAAGAAACACACTTAAAGCAGAAATACACACATAGAGTTAAAGTAAGGGACTAGAGCAGAAGCTGAAGAGAAAAAGTCAGGGGTAGTGATCATAATCTCAGACAAGAGCAGAAACAGAAGTAATTAAGAGAGATCATGAGGAAAACTACATTTTGCTAAGAAGATAACCATAAACAAAGTGATATCAGTGCTACTGTCGTTTAGTTATATCTAATTCTTCATGACTCCATTTTGGGGTTTTATTGACAAAGTTGCAGGGTGGTTTGCCCATTTCCTTCTTCCGCTTATTTTATAGGTGAGGAAACGGAGGCAAACAGAGGTAAGTGACAGCCCAAGGTCACACAACTAGTAAGTGACTGAGGCCAGATTTGAACTTAGGTTTTCCTTTCTCCAGGACCAGTACTCTAAAAACTGCACCATTTGAACATAAGTACACCAAATTGCATATTGTCCAAATTCTTAGAGGAAAAATTCAATGAATAACAATAAAACTATATTATTAGGGGACTTTAGCTTACCCCTCTCAGAACTGGATAAATTTAGTCATGAAGTAAATAAGAAATATTAATAAGATGAATAGAACTTTAGGGAAGTTAGATATGGTAGACCTCTGGAGAAAATTGAATAAGAATAGAATGATTGTCTCTTTAAATCAAGTTTAATTTTGCTTTTGCCTTGTCTGAAATCATGATTGCTACCTTTTTCTCAGCACTTTTACAAAAATTGACCATGTATTAGGAAATGAACATCACAAATAAATATAGAAAAGCAGAAATATTAAATGCACCCATTTTGGACCATAATACAATAAAAATTGCATTTGGTAAAGGGTTCTTGAAAGCAAAGATTAAAAATTAATTGGAAAGACACTGATACATTGTAGGTGGAACTGTGAACAGATCCAACCATTCTGGAGAGCAATTTGGAGCTATGCTCAAAAAGTTATCAAACTATGCATACCCTTTGACCCAGCAGTGTTTCTGGTGGGCCCATATCCCAAAGAGATCTTCGTATTTTAACATAATTAATATGTATTAGACTTCCTGCCATCTAGGGGAGGGGTTGGGAGAAAGAGGGAAAAATTTGTAACGGAAAGCAAGGGTCAATGTTGAAAAATTACCCATGCATATATTTTGCAAATAAAAAGCTTTAATAAAAAATAAATAAATAAAAATAAAGAGTTCATTGCATCTTCTGAAAGCAGATGCAAAGACTTGTGATTGCTGCCAACAGGTCTTAGTGCTCAGGAAGGTTGGTCAGGTGTCTAATATTATTCCTTTTTCCCTTCACCTTGCACAGCCACCCAGCAATTGTAGTGCCCTTTTTACTTATTTCCTAAATAAGTGCTTAACATTCTTTGGAGGATGTTACCACATTTCCTGACCTTAGTAACACCTTGAACCCTTGGCACATGTTGTTAGTTATGCTTTGGAATGGCTGTCTTTTTTCCCCTACTTAAATTGTAAGCTCTTTGAGAGCCATAGTGTTTAATAACAATAAAAATAACAACTCATTTTGAGCTCTGCAGTGTACTTTTATGTATATTTTCGCCTTTGATCCCCATGATGACCCAGGGAAGTTACATGCCACAGGTATTATCCTTATTTTACAAAGGAGGTAAACTAAGATTCTTGAGAAGTCCCATGACCTACTCCCACTCTTACTTCCCTGAAGATTGGAGCAATTATTTGGAGCTTGCCTCTCTGTGACCCAAAGCTCAAGCACTTTTCCACTCAGCATTCTGCCAGGCCTAGCATTTCATTGTTTGGCTCCATCAAATTGCATTGGAACGTGAAAACCACTTGATAAAGACTTGTTGGTTCATGAATTGATCATTTCCTAAAAGTATTTTTTTTTTCTTTTACAGACTAGGACTGACAGATACCTACCAGTGGTAAGAACATGGCTGCTAATTGTTACAAATCTTTCAGAGCTTCCCAATTATCTTGCCTTCCATAATGAACCACTCCATCTTGCCTGCTTTACTTAATGTTACTCTTTCCCCCCACACACTCTGCTTTAGCCAGATTTTTGCTGGCTACTTTTTGCCTTTCAAACATAACATTGTACTTTGACACTTTCTTGCATTTGCCCAAAATATTCCCTTTGCTTAGAACATCCTCTTTCCCCTTTTTTACATTTTTAAATTTTTGTCCAACTAAACTATAATCCAACATCTCTCAAGTGTTTTTATGTAATATTGTTCATTATAATTGTCTTTGTTTGATGTCTTATCCCCATGCTGGATGAGCTACCTGAGGTCAGAGATCCTGTCTAATCTAAACTTTGTATCCTGCCCCCATCTCCAAAATCTTACAATAGATGCTTAATATGTTTTTTGAATAAGAATACTTTGGAAGTTATTTTTCACTGATTGTAGATATAAGAAGTCAATTTTTCCAAGTTTGGGTTTGAAGCAATTAACTACAGAGGACACGGGTACCGCAGGGGAAAATATTTCCTTCTCTCTAATTCTGACTTTGGTATAAAAGCTTTTTCCTTCAAATAATGTAAATATATACAAAATATTCTTTGTAAATTTACATAAGATAATTTTTTCAGAACTTGGTATATTCCATCAACCATCTCTTGAATCTTCCATATTTCCCTGTGCACAAAAGGACAGGAACAAATGATGTTGTTACCCTTCATCTGGAGAACAGTGTTCTAGAAATGGGAATAAACTAGGGTTGGAGTAGAATTCTCAATCCTAACTGTACTTTAGCCCACTCTATACTGTAGCCATGGAATTGTAGAATAGTGGTCATTACATATCATCTAGATTATGCCCCTTAACTTCATTTTACAAATTAGGAAAATGAGGCTGAGAAAGATTTAAGTGCATTGCCCAAGACTCCACGAGTGGTCTGTAGCAAACCTTAGTGCAGAATATTAAGTCTGATGAAAAATGCAGTATTATTTTCAGCATATCACTTCACTTCCACCTTGCAATAATAGTCATTCTGTTCATTATCTTCTACCATGCACATTGTTTCCTTTATCATTGGATACTTATTATCTATAAACACCTTAACTAATTCATATAAAATTATATAAATATTATATATAATATATAAATAATAAATAAAATATGTAATTCTATATAAAACAATTTGCATTGTCAAGTAAGTTTACCATTTTCTTACTCTGATGATTTAGATGACTTTCCATTTTAGATTGAAATTATAAATTACTAATACTTCCAAATATTAACACTTATTACTTGATTATAAATTGTCCTATGACAAGATTTGAGTTTAGCTGTTGCTATACCAAAACAGGAGTAGTCAGTTCAGATATCTAAGAATCTGCTCACTTCCCCATTCTTAGGCCTGCCATATGCAAATGAAATTTGTGACTAGTTCCACAAATTTCATAGCATCACTTCTATAATCTGGCTACCTGGAAAGGATATTACAAGTGATAATCGACTATAAATCCATAGAAGAGCTCCTGTTTTGTCTCAAAAATGTATTTTCCATTTGTCAGAAGTAAGGAATACCAAAATCTTCCTGCATCATCCTTCTGAATCAAGATTCAAAAAAACAGACGTTTGTGTAGAATGATTAGCATGTTTTACCCCTCTAGGAAGGTGGCAGTTTGAATCATATAAAACTAAGACAGTGTGGGAGCATTAAACAATGGGAGCTGTTTATACATTCCACCAATCCCAGATCTTAGATGGCCATCTCACATCTTGTAGCCAACTTTTTTGTGGGTGGGTGCTTATGCATGCTCTTTGCAATTCATCTCATTTTTTTCACTAAGCCAGAATATATCCCGTCAACCTGGCTTATTGAACTTGAGATCAGTTCAGTCATCAGATAGCTCATTGCCCTTAGGCTCAACATGAGGAAAGAATTCTTAAATGAACAACTTAGACTACAGGGAAAAGGTGGCTGAACTGTTTAATCTTACCTTAGTAAATGGGCATCCAATTTCCAGTGATGTTACCTGGACTGGTTTCTCACTTCATTTATGAATCACTGTTAGTACTTTAAAAATTATATTCTTCCCATCTAACAAATCTTTGCTAATTATTTATGATACATAAAATCTTAGCATTAGGGGACCTCAGAAGCCTGAACTTGAATAAGAATCACTTTCATATTTTTTCTGACTAATCTGTATTCATCTAATTAAAGAACTCAGTCTTGTAAAATATAGCCCATTCCACTTTGGTAGAGCTCTGATTGTGAGGAAGTTTATTCTTACATGAGAATAAAGTGCCTTCTTTTTTAATGCTCATTTTAATTTTGACAAAACAGATACTTCACAGTGATTATGTATTCCCCCAAGACAGTTAAGTAAAATCACCTGATAGTATCATTGAAACTACTACTATTGCACTTTTCACTTTTGAAGTACATCATTTGTTAGCAGAAAGGGCATTCCTTTAAATAAAATAATTTAAAACCAGTCATTTTTATTAAATATTCCACTGAAAATTGCCAAAAAGAAATAGAAAGAACAGGATCTAGTTCTCATCCTGCCTAAATGAACTGCAGAACCTTCAGTTTTGTCCATTAGTGCCAAAAGTTCCATTATTCATATTTTAATATGTATTTTATTTCTCTTATCTATACCATACTACAGTGCTTCAGGGACCTGTGATTTCTTTGGTTTGGGTATTCCCTTCACAGATGCAAACTTCAGCCCCTGTAGACATTTAAGTTTGATAAGTTGTGGCCAAAAAAATATTTTTATTTTGTGGCTACCTCTCTGGTGATTATGCTTTTTGAATGAGATGCTAGGCTAGACCTTGGACCAATGATCACTTTATCACACCAGGTCTTTCAAGATTGATAGTGTTTTTCTTAGTGCAGAATCTATACTAAGTGTTTCTATTGGGCTTATATCCCAAAGAGATCTTAAAGGAGGGAAAGGGCCCTACAGGTGCAAAAAGGTTTGAAGCAGCCCTTTTTGTAGTGTCAAAGAACTGGAAATTTGAATGGATGCCTATCAGCTGGAGAATGGCTGAATAAGTTATAGTTTATAAATAGACTATTATTATTCTATAAGAAATGACCAGCAGGATGATTTCAGAGAGGCCTGGAGAGACTTGCATGAACTGATGCTGAGCGAAGTGAGCAGAACCAGGAGATCATTATACACGGCAGCAGCAAAACTATATGATGATCAGTTCTGATGGACATGGCTCTCTTCAACAATGAAATGTTTCAAACCAGTTCCAATTGTTTAGTGAAGAAAGTTATATACACCCAGAGAGAGAGATGTGAAATGTGGACCACAACATAACATTTTCATGCTCTCTATTGATGTTTGCTTGCATTGTGTTTCCTTTCTCTGATTTTTTTTCTTGTAGATACAATTTTTCTTGCAGAATAATAATAAGTGTGGAAATATTTGTACATACATTCGATTTGTCAAGTTTTTTTTAACATAATTAACATGTAGTGGATTTCCTGCAATCTAGGGGAGAGGAGGGGACTAGGGGGGGAAAGTTTGTAACAGAAAGCTTTGTAAGGGTTAATGTTGAAGAATTACCCATACATATGTTTTGCAAATAAAAAGCTTTAGTAAAGAAAAAAAAATTAAAAATAAGAATAAAAAAAAAAAAAAAAAAGATAGGATCTAAAAAGCCTAGAAAGATTTACATGAACTGATGCTGAGTGAAATGAGTAGAGCCAGGAGAACATTGTACACAGTAACATCAAGATTATGTGATGATCAACTATGATAGACTTAGCTCTCCTCAGCAATGCTGTGATCCAAGACAATTCCAATAGACTTGGGATGGAAAATGCCATCCACATCCAGAAAGAGAATTGTAGATTCTGAATGTGGATCAAAGCATACTGTTTTCACCTTTCTTTTTTCTTTTTTGCTTTTTCTTTCTCATACATTTTTCCCTTTTAGTCTGATTTTTCTTGTTCAACATGACAAATATGGAATATGTTTAAAAGGATTGTACATGTATAATCTATATCAGATTGCTTGCTGTCTTGGGGGGGAGAAGGTAAAGGAAGGAGGGAGAAAAAATTTAGAATACATCTTAACAAAAATGAATATTGAAAACCATCTTTACATGTATTTGGAAAAATAAAATACTATTGGAGGGAGGGGGAGCTTGCTAGGATCTAGCAAAAGCTTATAACTCCATTGGCATAACCTTTGGAAGCCCAAGATTACCTCTGTTTCATGATGTTGCATCAGAATAGGACTTAGAGGAATGTTCCTCCAAAAAACCCCAAACCAAAATACATTAATTAGTCCTATTCTATAAGTTTTCTAGTGAGGTTACTATTCTCAGGGTTTTCATAGGAAAATATCTCTCCTCAGCACTCAGGCCATTACCCCACTCATATACTCAGCAAGCCACATAGAGTAGTTGGGAACAGACCCAGAACAAAGCCAGAGCTATATTTTATACTTGGTGTCCTCCTATGGAGAAATATTCTCTAGTTTCCTAGCCAACAGTTTCACAGATTGCCAACTTCCAAAAGTTATTCTTTGCTTACATGATACTTTTCAGCAGAAAATTGTTTGATAGTACTGAGAGGTGATCTCTCCACAACCCTGCAAGATTTATTGTACCTTTATAAAAATACAGTACTTCTTCTGTGTATTAGCCAGATTCCTTTATATTCATTTCAGCATTGAACTGTGTGACCTTGGACATGAAAAGAATATTATTACTAGTATTCCCAATTCTAATAAGGAAATTAATTTAAAAGAAAAATAATTTGAAAATCTTTTGCATTTCTTATCACAAAATTCTGGTGTATAAACATCATAGAATGTAAAAGGGTGTTGAAATGACCAGAGTGAAAGCCTGGATGGTGGGCAGAAAGCTCTAGTGGTGTTTGGGCCACTTCTGTTTCTTCCATCTGCCTATTTTGGGGAGGGAGGAGGAACCTTATCTACTACAATATAATGAAGAATAACAAATGATTGCAACAATTTTTTCAAAACATAAAGTGCTAAATCATAACTGCTGATACCATGAAGATTTAAAGATGGTAATACTCTTGTTTCAAAAACAGGTATTTGGATCTTCGTCGATTTGGCTCTGTGCCACATGGAGGCTTCGGGATGGGATTTGAACGGTATTTACAATGCATCTTGGGAGTTGACAACATCAAAGATGTTATCCCTTTTCCAAGGTTTCCTCATTCATGTCTTTTATAGCAAAATTTCAAAATAAAGTTTTATATATAAAACTCATACTTACAAGAACGTGCCAATTTGAATTTTTGAAATATTCGTGAAAACTCCTACTGTAAAATTTGAAATGTGCAGAAAAGAAATTAAAATTTAGAGAGGGGAGTCTTTATACATTTTACACACAAAAAAACCTACAAATCTTCTTGGATAAGGATACAAAACAAGGCTCTGTCTCAAAGGAGAAAACAAACAAAAGAAGAAAATATGTGCCCTCTGTGAAAGACAGGATGTTAGTGTAATGCTCAGGGAGAAACTGAGGCAGTATCACACAGTGGAAATTAGGTAATGCTTTATTGATGTTAATTGAGAGTTCAGAATCCATAGCTATGGATCAGGACTGCTGGGACTCATGTCTCAAAGCATGCAGTCCAGGCCAGAGACTTAGACTGACAGCCATGTCAGCCAACTGAATAAGACGAAGTATTCAGTGCCCCATTGAGGGACATCATGCATTATATAGGTTCTATAGCTCAGGGAGACAAAGAACAGCTGAGAAATATCAGGGGTTCAAAAGAAACTATCAATTCAATTCTGACAGGGAATGAGGGGAAGAAGAGTACTAAAGCTATAAATTTAGATAAGGAGTGAAGTGCTAGAGAAACTGAGACAATAAGTCTGGGTCATACAGATAAGGGGTATGTCAAGGGTGGCCACCTGGAGGTTTCATAACTCCTTTGGAATGTGAGTCCAATTATTTCTGATGGTCAGAAGGAGGGAGGTTGTTATTCTGGGACAGAGCAATTAAGAGAAGTGTGGAGATGGGAACTGTAGCTCGGACATGGGAACAGAGCAGTTGAGGGAAACTGAGACAGGGAAACTGGCACAATATTAGGATGGGATTTTTCTTAATCATTAGACTACTTCCCCAAAGTGTCTGGTATGTAAAAAAGTTCTGATTGATTGCTTTACTTTAGCATGTAACCCCTAATATATGTGTACCATTTCTAAATACATTATCAAATATCCTATCCCTATACTAGGCCTTGTGTAAACTAGGATTAAATTGGTTTTTATGAAATTGTAATTCATAGTTGAAATCAGCTTTCAAATAAGCAAAAGATGAAGTTAAATAATTTATTTGCATAATTATTTTTTAATTGTTAAAGCAGAACATTGTATGGAAAGCTGGTAAATTTTATCACTATAGCTTGGTTATGTTAATTCTGGCAAGAGTATATTTCAGAATACTTGATTGGCTATTCCTATCCTAAATTGTTAAAGAATTGTTTATATAATGTTAATAATGTAATAAAATAGATTTTTTTCATGGATGTTTTTGGGGGAAATGCTAACAATCTGTGTGTCTGATTCTCTTCAGCTCTACTCAAATTCCTATCGCATCTAAATTTGGAAGAGGAACTCCTCTGAGATAGTAAAGTGTTATTCCCATGGAGATAGACCTAAACCTAGACATTGGTTTAAGAGTCACAAAGCAAATTGCGTTTTGTGGGCTTTACACCAGTACTGATTCAATTCAGCAATGTGTTAAGATTCGCTAAGACAGAGTGTAAAATACAGTAATGGAATAGGATACATACTCTAATAACCATCATACAAAATAGTAAGTAGATGAAAGATACAGAGTGCTAGCTAAGGATCTTAATAGAGCTTCAAAAGTTGACCCTTGAATGCATAGTCTCTGCTAGATTTTTCTTAAGAGCTATGTCCTAGCTCTTAAGAGTTTGATGAAGTCAAGCTGATTTATTAGGCAATCTCCCTCTCCACTCCACTTCTAAATTTGTAAGAATCATTTAATCTGGGCCTCTCTTCCCTCATTTTCATATTCCTTAATCCCTAAATAGCTTCTTCCTTCATTCCAATTTAACTATCTCAGGAGTTGCTAGGGACTGCCTATTCCTGTGCTCTTTTTTTTCAGTCCTCATCTACCTTAAAATGTGATATAGCTTAAAAAAAAAATTGCAGAACTTGTGGTCTAAAAATCAATAGTGCTATTCAGGCTACCCTTCTTGCTCCCCTGTGTGACCTGAGACAATGCTCTTCACATTTTTGGACTACTTTACTTGTATGTAAAATGAGGATTAGATTAGTTTGGAATTAGATGATTTTTTTGATCTCTTCCATCTTTAAATCCTTTGTTCCTTTCCTGTCCTGATGATTCCCATCATCATCACCCCTAATTTGTGTCTGCTATTTCTGCTCTCCTCAACAATTACAAGTGTCTTAACTAACCTCATTTCCAATCTTTCTTTGCCAATCCATCCTACACACACTACATGTCTTCTATAAGAAAAGCCAGAATCATACCTCTTTCTCAGGTATTTCTTCCATCTTGCCCTTAGAATGAAGTTCAAATGCATTCTTCTTTTTTTTTTTTTTTTTCCTGAGGCAATTGGGGTTAAGTGGGGTTAAGCCCAAGGTCACACAGCTAGGAAGTGTTTAATGTCTCAGTTCAGATTGAACCCAGATCCTCCTGACTTCAGGGCTGGTGCTCAATTCACTGTGTTACCTTGCTGCCCCTCAAATACATTATTCTGACACACAAAAGCCCCGCCTACTTTTCCAACTTTTTTTCATACCACCTTCCCTAAGCATTTCCTTCCCTGAAGTAAAGCTGATTACTTTTTTTCTTCAAAAGGTTTACCTGTTTTCCTGCCTCTGCACTATTGTTTATGCTATTTCCTTACCTTATAATGCCACATACCTGCTTCACCTGTCAAATTTATACCCACTATTCTCAGCTATATACAAATGGTACCTATTCCATGTAGACTTACCTAATCACCATTATTCAGTGTAACTTCTGCCTCTTCTAGACAGTTTCTTACTTCATTTATTATTATCCTCTGTAATGTAATGCTAGCATTTATTAAGGCCATATTAGCTGCTAGGCCATGTTCTCTGTTGAGCACAAAGACGAAATCAAAACACTGTCTGCCTACAAGAAGCTTATGTTCTAGCAAGGAAAACAATGAGAATATATTTAAGTGAAGCCTGTTTGTGTGCAGTCAAAAAAGGAACTTATTACAGGCTTAAGTATAAGGTAATAAATAGTCTTAAGATTCCCTTGTCTTCCTTGCAACAGAATGAAACAAAAGTCAGCTTATTTTTATCTGGAGACAAAACCCCCTATAAAAGTACACACCAGATAAGCAAAGTTCAAAATGTATAGTGAACTCCTGCAGGGAGTGATGCTATGATATGGGGAGAGAGTAGATTTGGTGTGACATCACCATGTCCCATCATGCAGTAAATAGTTACAGCCAAGTAAACAGCAGTTCTTTGGTGGTCCAATCACTCTTCAACTGGGTCCATGACCTAGACAAGTCTCCATCTACTCATAATCATATTTAGATTGAAGTAAAAGCATCCTTCCATGTTATCGGCTCACAACTAATTCACAATTGCCTTATCCCTCTCTTCTCTCCAAAGAGAACAAAGCAAAAGTTCCTGACTTCCCTTGTCCTTTAAGGCTCACAATGGTCCTTCAGTCCTTGCTTTCAGCTCAGAAAAACGGTACTTCCCACCATTCTTCTGGATAACAAGGGTCTAATTCATGTATTGAAAATAAATGCAACATGGTTTTTTGAAAGGAGTGCTCTAAAAGTAGAAGAATCAGGCTCTTGAACTGAGAGTCTTGAAAGAGGTTTGGAATTTTGATAGACAGAAATGTACAGAGAGCTTATTCCAGGTATGAGAGAACCTGAACTTGAAAGATATGAATAGGAAAAAAACATTTGAGAGATGTGATAATGATAGAAACAATACAAAATATTGTTAAAAATGTTAAGATATTATTGTTTTTCAACTGTTGAAGCTTAAAATTACTTTGGAGACATCCTGTAATTGATAACTGATTGGATATGAGGGCTATGAAGGTAAAGCATGCAAGTATAATTAGTATTATGAGTCTTGGTGACGGGGAGGATAGTGGACTCCTCAATAGTAATAGGGGTTTTAGAAGAGAATTAGATTTGGAAAGAAAACATAATGCTATTTTGGAAAGGCTAAGTTTGAAATACCTACAACATATGATAATGTTGAATTGGAAATATATATTTACATGTTGAATTGGAAGTATATATCCATACAGTCTATTCTGAGCAATTTTTAAATAGCTTTTTTTTTTTCTTTTTGCTGAAGCAGTTGAGGTTAAGTGACTTGCCCAGGGTCACACAGCTAGGGCATGTTAAGTGTCTGAGGCCAGATTTGAACTCAGGTCTTCCTGACTTCAGGGCTGGTGCTCAAACCACTGCACCACTTAGCTGCCCCTAGCTTATTTTTCAAAATACATTCAAAGATAATTGTCAACATTTACCCTTGCAAAATCTTGTATTCAATTTTTTTTTCCTCGCCAACTTCCCCCTCCCCTAGACAGCAAGTAATCTAATATAGGTTAAACATGTACAATTCTTCTAAACATATTTCCACATTTATCATGCTACACAAGAAAAATTAGTTCAAAGGGGGGAGGAATGAGAAAGAAAAAAGCAAACAACAAAAAGGTGAAAGTACTATGTTGTGATCCATATTCAATCCTCACAGTCCTCTCTGGATGCAGATGGCTTTCTCCATCACAAGTCTATTGTAATTGGCCTGAATCACTTCATTATTAAAAAGAACCCCATCCATCACAGTTGATCATTACAAAATCTTCATTGCTGTTATGTAAAATATACTCTTGGTTCTACTCACTTCACTCAGCATCAGTTCATGTAAGTCTCTCCAAGCCTCTTTGAAATCATCCTGCTGATCATTTCTTATAGAATAATAATAATAGTTCATTTATAAACTATAACTTATTCAGCCATTCTCCAGCTGATGGGCGTCTATTCAAATTTCCAGTTCTTTGACACTACAAAAAGGGCTGCTTCAAACCTTTTTGCACATGTGGATCCTTTTCGCCTTTTTATGATCACTTTGGGAGACAAGCCCAGTAGAAACATTGCTGGATCAAAGGGTATGCACAGTTTGATAGCCCTTTGGGCATAGTTCCAAATTGCTCTCTAGAATGGTTGGATCAGTTCACAACTCTACCAATAATGTATTAATGTCCCCAGTTTTCCCACATCCTCTCCAACATTCATCATTATCTTTTCCTGTCATTTTAGCCAATATGAGAGGTGTGTAGTAGTACCTGAGAGCTGTCTTAATTTGCATTTCTCTGATAATAGGAATCACCTCATTGTTGAAAAGTCAAGTCCATCACAGTTGATCATCACATAATCTTGTTGTTGCTGTGTATAATGTTCTATTGATAATATTCACTTCACTTAGCATCAGTTCATGTAAGTCTTTCCAGGCCTCTCTGAAATCATCCTGCTGATCATTTCTTATAGAATAATAATATTCTATTACGTTCATTTATCATAGATTAATCAGCCATTTCCCAACTGATGGGCATCCACTTGTTTTTCTAGTTCCTTGCCACCACAAAAAGGGTTGTCACAAACATTTTTGCACACGTGGATTCCTTTCCCTCTTTTATGATCTCTTCGGGGTATAGACCCAGTAGAAACACTGCTGGATCAAAGGGTATGCACAGTTTGATAGCCCTTTGAACATAGTTCCAAATTGCTCTCCAGAATGATTGGATCAGTTCACAACTCCACCAACAATGTATGTGTCCCCAGTTTTTCCCATATCCTCTTAAACGTTTATCATTATCTTTTCCTGTCATCTTATGAGCAATTTTCTTGTTTAAAATGTTTTCTTGCAACTTAATATTGGCACTTCATTATTTTTTATTTAATCATACCCACTCATTTTAATTAAACTAAATTCCATATACCATAATCAATAAACTGAAAAGTGAAATATACTAAGACAAAATAGAAATCAACACAAAGACCAGTTCAGTTGAACAAGCATTAAGTGTTTGCTATATACAAGGCAATGAGAAGGCAAAGATACTTCAAAAAAATTTTAAGTGCCTCCCATGATTTCAGGTAATAGAGGAATACAAAGTTTAGATGGGTCACTATTCCTGCCCTCCTACAGTTTATTGTCTGTTGAGAGAGATTGTCTACTGGGAGAGTTTATGTAAAATACATAATTTCATTATTTTTTTACACAATTACTGAAGAATCTCTTGTTGGCTAAAAATTTTTTAGAAAGTTAAAAACTTGTTCAATATTTATTCATCATCTCTTGAGGTATTTTCATACCTGTCATCTTGGTATTATAGAATAAGAGTAAGGGGGCGGAGCCAAGATGGCGAACTGCGGACAGCTTTCTCTGTGAACTCCCTCCCACATTCCCTCAAACCCAGACAAAGTAAGCCTTAAAACTGGTTTCTGAGTGAGGTCCTCGCCACGCATTTGGACTACAACGCACTTCTATAAAAGATCTACCTTGAAAGAACTCCGGAGAAGGTTAGCCTCAGGGGAAATCGGCCTCTGGTCGCCATCGGACTCCAGCCGGGGCGGAAGTCAGGGCTGCGATAGAGGGGCGGATTTTGGGCACCCAGGAAGCCCCTGGGAGACGCCTGGGCCACTTTGCTCTGCTTGCGGGCAGGTGCTTTGGCAGATCTGCCTTTGGAAGGGGGTGGATCGAGAACAGCTGAAAACGTGGTCCTGGTGCGAATCTAGCCCGACCAGCCTCAGACCGGAAGTCAACTCGGCAAACTGCCCCAGGGCAAATATAAATTGTTGCAGTTTTCTCAGCTTTTGACCAATATCCCAACTTTAAATCATGAGCAAGAAGCAGAAGAGAGCTCTCACCATAGAAAGCTTTTACGGAGAAAAAATAGAACAGTCCCCAGATCCTGACATTATGAAAACAATCCCAGATGAAGCCACAAAGGCAGACTTAAGTTGGTCTCCCTTTCAGAAGGCTTACCTGGATGATTGCATTAAGAATCTCAAAAGAGAGCTAGAAGAAGAATGGGGAAATAAATTGAGATCAGGGCAACAGAAATATCAAAAACTGGAAAATAGGACTGGTGAATTGGAAAAAGAAAACAGTTCACTGAAAAACAAAATTGGTGAATTGGAAAAAATCACCAATTCACTGAAAAATAAAAATGGTGAACTGAAAAACAAAATTGGTGAATTGGAAAAAGACAACAATTCACTGAAAAACAAAATTGGTGAATTGGAAAAAGACAACAATTCACTGAAAAATAAAACTGGCAAAATGGAAAAAGAATGCATTGAATCCAGAAATTCAATTGGCCAGCTACAAAAGGAGCTAAAAAAGATAACTGAAGGAAATAATACTCTAAAAATTAAAATTGAACAAATAGAAGTAAATGACACAATAAGACTTCAAGAATCAGTTAAACAAAAACAAAAAAATGAAAAAATAGAAGAAAATATGAAATATCTCCTAGGAAAAACAACTGACTTGGAAAACAGATCCAGGAGAGACAATTTAAGGATTATCGGACTCCCTGAAAGCCACGATGAAAAAAAGAACCTGGATGCTATCTTCCAGGAAATCATGAAAGAGAATTGCCCTGATGTTTTAGAATCAGAAGGCAAAATTGGCATTGAAAGAATTCACCGATCACCTCCAGAAAGAGACCCCAAAATTAAAACCCCAAGGAATATCGTGGCAAAATTTCAGGACTATCGCACCAAGGAAAAGATATTGCAAGCAGCTAGAAAGAAACAGTTCAAATACCGAGGAACTGTCATTAGAATTACACAGGATCTGTCAGCTTCCACATTGAAGGATCGAAGGGCCTGGAACCAGATATTCCGAAAGGCAAAAGAACTTGGATTACAGCCAAGAATAAGTTATCCAGCTAGAATGAGCATCATCTTCCAGGGAAGAAGATGGTCATTCAATGATACAGGAGAATTTCACCTATTTCTAATGAAAAGACCTGATCTGAACAAAAAATTTGACCTCCAAATAGAGAACTCAAGAGAAACATAAAAAGGTAAAAAGGAAAACTCTTGAGAACTATATTCCTACTATAGGTATCCTTTAAAGAATGGCAGTATAATTTGATTTTTCTTTGATAATAATGGAAAAGAAATTAGAGGTGGAAGGGATACCATACTGAAAAAGAAAAAGGGGGGAGGGGGGAAAAGGAGGCAAAATAAAGTAAAAATATAGGAGGTAAAATAAGGCAAAATCTCATAAAGAGACATAGAAGATCTAATATAATTGAGGGAAAGAAGGGAGGGCGATGAGTATTGTGTAAACCTTACTCTCATTAGATTGGACTCTAAGAGAGTATATCAGACACATTTGGCTTCAAAGAAAGCACTGACCCTCCTTGTGGGAAGGTAGGAGGGAGGGGAGAAAAGGAAAGGGATAAACTAATAGAAGGATTAGGGGAAAGGTATAAAGGGGAGGGAGGGACTCTAAAGGGAGGAGGATTATTGGTGGGAGGTGGTCTTCAAGAGCAAAGTACTGGGGAGGGGGGAAGGGAGAGAGGGGAAAGGGAAGACTGGATTAAAAGCCAGAATCCTACAATATGTTGTTTACAAGAAACACATCTAAAACATAGAGATACATACAGAGTGAAGGTAAAGGGCTGGAGCAGAATCTTCTATGCTTCAGGTGAACAAAGAAAGGCAGGGGTAGTAATCCTTATCTCGGATCAAGTAAAAACAAAAATAGATCTAATTAAAAGAGATAAGGAAGGAAACTACATTTTACTAAAGGGTTCCATAGACAATGAAGCAGTATCAATACTTAACATATATGCACCAAGTGGTATAGCATCCAAATTCCTAGAGGAGAAGTTAAGAGAGATGCAAGGAGAAATAGACAGTAATACTATACTAGTGGGAGATCTCAACCTTGCTCTCTCAGAATTAGATAAATCAAATTCCAAAATAAATAAGAAAGAAGTTAGGGAGGTTAACAAAAGGCTAGAAAAGTTAGGTATGATAGATCTCTGGAGGAAATTGAATGGTGATAGAAGGGAGTATACTTTTTTCTCAGGGGTTCATGGAACTTATACAAAAATTGATCATGTGTTAGGGCATAAAAACCTCAAAATCAATTGCAGAAAAGCAGAAATAGTAAATGCATCCTTCTCAGATCATGATGCAATAAAACTCACATGTAATATAAGGCCAGGAGAAAATAGGCCACAAGTTATTTGGAAATTAAATAATCTAATCCTGAAGAACGAATGGGTGAAAGAGCAAATTATAGACACAATCGAAAATTTCATCCAGGAGAATGACAACAATGAGACAACATACCAAAATTTGTGGGACTCGGCTAAAGCGGTTATAAGGGGTAATTTTATATCTCTAGATGCTTACTTGCGTAAAACAGAGAAGGAGAAGATTAATGAACTGGGCTTACAATTAAAAAAGCTAGAAAAAGACCAAATTACAAACCCTCAATTAAATACCAAATTGGAAATTCTGAAAATTAAAGGGGAGATCAATAAAATTGAAAATAAGAAAACTATTGAATTAATAAATAAAAGTAAGAGTTGGTTTTATGAAAAAACCAACAAAATAGATAAGCCTTTAGTTAATTTGATTAGAAAAAGAAAAGAGGAAAATCAAATTATTAGTCTCAAAAATGATAAGGGAGAACTTTCCTCCAATGAAGAGGAAATTAGAGTAATAATTAGGAGTTTCTTTGCCCAACTTTATGCCAATAAATTTGAGAATGTAAATGAAATGGAGGAGTATCTACAAAAATATAGATTGCCCAGATTAACAGAAGAGGAAATAAATTATTTAAATAGCCCTATTTCAGAAAAAGAAATAGAACAAGCTATTAATCAACTCCCTAAGAAAAAATCTCCAGGGCCAGATGGATTTACATGTGAATTCTACCAAACATTCAAGGAACAATTAATCCCAATGCTATATAAACTATTTGAAAAAATAGTGAAAGAAGGCGTACTACCAAATTCCTTCTATGACACAGATATGGTGCTGATAGCTAAACCAGGTAGGGAGAAAACTGAGAAAGAAAACTATAGACCCATTTCCCTAATGAATATTGATGCAAAAATTTTAAATAAGATTTTAGCAACAAGATTACAGAAAGTCATCCCCAGGATAATACATCATGACCAAGTAGGATTTATACCAGGAATGCAGGGCTGGTTCAATATTAGGAAAACTATTAGCATAATCAATTATATTAATAACCAAATTAATAAAAACCATATGATTATCTCCATAGATGCAGAAAAAGCCTTTGATAAAATCCAACACCCATTCCTATTAAAAACACTGGAGAGTATAGGAATAAATGGGCTTTTCCTTAAAATGAT
>JAJPUD010011954.1:0-51729 GCA_023553655.1 Myrmecobius fasciatus
TTTAGAGCCCAACCTGATGAGAGTAAGATTTACACAGTGCTCGTCTCCCTCCCCTCTTTCTCTCAATTATATTAGGTTTTCTTTGCCTCTTCAAGTGATTTTACCTTGTTTTTACCTCCTTTTTTTTTTAGATCTTATTTTACCACTTTTCCCCTCTTTTCCCCAGTATGGCAACCTTTTCCCCTCTAGTTCTCTTTTTCATATTATCAAAGTAATATTTAGTTAATTATACCCCCAAACTTTGAGTATCCCCCTAGTAAAAATAAAGTTCTCAAGAGTCCTTTCCTTTTTACCTTTTTATGCATCTCTTGAGTTCTGTGTTTGGGTGTCGAATTTTTTGTTCAGATCCGGTCTTTTCATTAGAAATAGGTGAAATTCACCTATATCATTGAATGACCATCTTCTTCCCTGGAGGATAATGCTCATTCTAGCTGGATAGGTTATTCTTGGCTGTAATCCAAGTTCCTTTGCCCTTCGGAATATCTGGTTCCAGGCCCTTCGATCCTTCAGTGTGGAAGCTGACAGATCCTGACAGATTCTAATTATTGATCCTCGGTATTTGAATTGTTTCTTTCTAGCTGCTAGCAGAATCTGTTCCTTAGTGCTATAGTCCTGAAATTTAGCCACGATATTCCTTGGGGTTTTAATTTTGGGGTCTCTTTCAGGAGGTGATCGGTGAATTCTTTCAATGCTGATTTTGCCCTTTGATTCTACAATCTCAGGGCAGTTTTCTTTCAGGATTTCCTGGAAGATAGTGTTTAGATTCTTTTTTTGATCATGGCTTTCAGGAAGTCCAATAATCCTTAGATTGTCTCTCCTAGATATATTTTCTAAGTCAGTTGTTTTTCCTAGGAGATATTTCATATTTTCTTCTAATTTTTCATTTTTTTGTTTTTGTTTGACTGATTCTTCAAGTCTTAGTGAGTCATTTACTTGCATTTGTTCAATTCTTATTTTTAAGGTGTTGTTTTCTTCAGTTACCTTTTTAAGTTCCTTTTGTAACTGGCCAATTTGTTCACTGCACTCTTTTTCCACTTCACTAATTTTATTTTTTAATAAATTGGTGTCTTTTTCATATCTCTTTTGCAGAGCATCATATCCTTCTTGCAAGATACTGTATCCTTCTTGCACTGATTTCAATTTATTTTCCCATTTATCCTCCAGCACTCTTTTGAGGTTCTTTATGCAATCTTCCAGAAAGGCCTTTTGAAACGGGGACCAGTGATGGTCGCTGTTTTTTTCTGGATTTTTGTCTAAAGAAACCTCTGTATCTGAGGTCGTTTCTTTGCCTTGATAAAAGCTGTCTATGGTGAGAGCTCTCTTTTGCTTCTTCATCATTTTTTTTTTTTAGACAGAGTGGATATCTCTTTAAGGTAGGGGAAAAAAAAACCTCGGCTGAAGACGCTTTGCCCTGGGGCACTTCAGCGAGTTGATTTAAGGTCCTGGGCCAGTGGGGGCTAGGACTAAGTCCGAATTACTCCTTAAGCAAGGCAAGTCTGCCAGAACACCTGTCCCCAATCAGGGCAGAGTGTCCCGAGTGCCTCAGATAAAGTCCAGGTGTTTGGAATTTGGAGTTTGGAGTTTGGAATTTCTTCCACGATGAGCCGAGCTGAGTCCCACCCTCACTTCCGGCCTGCACAGTTGTAGTCTATTTATCTCTCTGTCCAAGCCCGACTAACCTGATATGAAGTTCTCCAAAGAGCCGTGCCCAAATATTTCTGAGTTCGTTGACTTGAAGATCAGTTCAGAGGCTTATTTTATTGTTGATTTGAGAGAAGATCGGAGGAGAGGCAGAAAGTCACCTTTTCACTCCGCCATCTTGGCTCCGCCCCCGGAAGTACATTGTTTAGCATGCATCACTGGTGGCAAATTCTTGAAAAGATCTGCTCAGGACTTAAGCTGAGATTCTTTTAGGGGATATGGATAAGAGTAGCAAAAGATGGACAGTTCAAATGGGTCTTGATCTATATTTTTAGAGGGAGCATTCAATAGATCAGATTAGATCTATTTAGTTATTTGAGTATATAAATTAAGAATCACGATGGTTTACACCTGTTGATACTGGCAGTGACTAAAATGTAGGAACTCATTCCACATTCCCAGGTTCATGCAATAATAAGTGTCTAAGGCAAGATTTGAATTTGTATCTTCAGTGCTTTATTCATTCTATCATCTCAGTGCCTGGATAAATATACATACACATTATATATAATATAGATGTGTATATATACCCACATACACAAAACATATACAAAATAGTCACAAACTAACTTTAATTTGGAAGGCATTAATACCTTGGTGAACCAGGAAAGAGCTCTTGGACGAGGAAGAGGAGCTTGAGCTGAGTCTTGAAGGAAATCAGTGATTCCAATAGATGCAGGTGAGAAGAGAAAGCATCCAGCCAATGAAAAGATGTTGAATTGGGAATTGAAGCATTATATGTGAGGAATGACAAGTAAGCCAGGATGTCTAGACCTAAAGTGTGTGCAAGGTAGTAATGTGTAAGAAGAAGAGAAATGTATGAATTGGCCAGATCATAAAAAGCTTTAAATGCTAAACAGAGGAGTTCGTATTTTATCTCAGAGGCAATAGGTAGCCTTGGGAATTTGCTGAGGACTGCGATGATACGGTCACACCTGAGTTTTTTTTTCAGACAATCATTTTTTCAGCTATATGAAGGATGGGTTAGGTTGAAGAGAGATGAGAACAAGATCAAACAGAAACCTATTTCAGTAGTTTAGATGAGAGCCTAAAGAATAATATCCAGCATTTATATAGCCCTTTAAGGTTTGTAAAGTTCTTTAGATGTTACATCATTTGATTCTTTATTTTGGGGGGAGGGCGAGGCAATTGGAGTTAAGTGACTTGCCCAAGGTCACATAGCTATTAAGAGTTAAGTGTCTTGGGTCAGATTTGAACTCAGGTCCTCCTGACTTCAAGACTGGTGTTCTATTCAATATACTATCTAGCTGCTCCATATCATTTGATTCTTAAAAAACAAAAACAAACAAAAAACCTCGTGAGGTAGATTTGATTTTTAATCATGCCAATAACCGAGGCAGGATTCAAACTCAGGGCCTGCCTCCAAGTTCACCATTTCATTTCCTATAGCACTTAGCAGACTAACAAGGATAATGGATACTCATTTGAGTAGAGAAAGAGTGTGGCAAGATTTAACAACTGATTGACATGTGAGGTGAGGGAAATAAAGAAGAGTGGAGGAGGATAGTACTGTTACTGACTGAGAGGAAGGTAGTACCTATGAGGATTAATTGGGGAAACTCTGAAGAGGATTTGGATCTCAGGGGAAAAGATAATGAGATCAGATGTGGACTAAAGTTTGAGTTGATTATAGGTATCAGGTCAAAATGAAAATGTTAATAGTGTAGGACCAGAGCACAGAAAATAGACTATGGCTAAATGCATCAATCTCAGAATCATCTGCATAAAAATAAAAATTGAACCTAAAGGAGGAGATGAGATCATCAAGTGAGACAGTATAGACCAAAAGTAGAAATAGGCCTAGGACAGAGGACCTGAAGAATATTCATAGTTAGTAGAAATGGACTGGATGATAATACAGCAAAGAAGAATGAGAAACAGATGTAAAACAGGTAGGTGGAAAAGCAAGAAACCCAAGGGTCAAATGCTGCAGAGAGATGAGGAAGAATAAAGATTAAAAAGAGATCATTAGATTTGTCAATGCCTCATTATTTTATTCCTTGCCTATTGATGGCTGGATACTCATCAAAAATGATTATTTTTGTTACATCTTTTGAGGAATCTTGAATGATTCCAGTCAATGCATGGAAAATACTTTGTTAGGCTTTTAAATTGGAACTTCACTTTACTGATTTAAATTCTTACATGCTCAACAAATAATAAACACAGTTGGATCTCATTCTTTTCATCATTCAGATAAGTGTCTAATTGTAAATATGTAGTCCATTACAGAATATTACTTGTGAAAACCTCCGTATTCCCTACTAATCTTCTCATCAAGAACGTATTCAATCTAAGTATAGATAAGTTTTACAGAGATTTTTTTACAGTTGAAATAGCAAGTATATAAGACCTGTAATTATTTATTTCTCTCAATCACCTTTTTGGGTATTAACAATATGCTATTTTTCTACTTTCCTTTGAAAAATGGAGGGGAAAACAATTTCCACTTATTATGTTTATTACAGACAGCACATGAAGACCTTTTCTACATAATAGAATCTGGATGGATTAGTAAAGTAATCACTAGGCTCAAGTAGAATTGGGTTTTATCCTGAAGCAGACCAATTTCCCTGTGCCAGGGGAGAATAAAAAAAGAAGGCACTCTAGTTGTACCAGACCTAAAACTATATAATAAAGTTGTGGTCATCAAAACCATTTTGTACTAGCTAAGAAATAGAATAGTCAATCAATGGAATAGATTAGGTACACAAGATATAATAGTCAATGACTATAGTAACATAGTGTTTGATAAACCCCAAAACTCCAGCTTCAGGGATAAGAACTCAGTATTTAACAAAAATTGCCAAGAAAATTGGAAAATAATAAGGCAGAAACTAGGCATTAACCAACATCTAACACCCTGTACCAAGATAAGATAGACATAGATTCATGATGTTGACATAAAGGATGATACTATAAGCAAATTAGGAGAGCAAGAGATAGTCTCCTGTCAGATCTGTGGAGAAAGGAATTTATGGAAGAACTGGAGAAACAAAATAGATAATTTTGATTATATTAAATTTAAAAGTTTTTGTATAAACAAAGTCAAAGCAGCCAAGATTTTAAAAGGGAAGCAGAAAGCTAGGGAAAACAATTTTTCAGCCAGTGATTCTGATAAAAGTCTGATCTCTATGTCGAAAACATAGAGAACTGACTCAAATTTAAGAAGAGAAATCATTTCCTAATTGATAAAAAGTCAAAGGATATGAACAGCCAATTTTCAGATGAATAAATTAAAGCTATTTCTAGTCATATAAAAAGTGCTCTAAATAACTATTTAGAAAAATGCAAATTAAGACAATTCTGAAGTACCATCTCACACCTCTTAGTCACACCTGGCAAAGAGGACAGGAAAAGATAATGATAAATTTTGGAGGGGATATGGAAAAACTGGGATACTAATTCATTGTTGGTGGAGTTGTGAAATGATCCAACCATTCTGGAGAGCAATTTGGAACTATGTCCAAAGGACTATAAAATTGTGCATACTCTGATTCATCAGTTTTACTGCTGTAAGTATATAAGTATTGGGTCTGTATCTCAAAGATATAATAAAAAAGGGGAAAGGACTCATATGTGCAAAAATGTTTCTAGCAGCTCATTTTGGAGTGACAAGGATCTGGAAATTGAGTGGATATCCATCATTTGGGGAATGGCTGAATACATTATAACATATGAATGCAATAGAATATTATTGTTCTATAAGAAATGATGAGCAGGCTGATTTCAGAAAAACCTGGAAAGAGCTACATGAATTGATGCTGAGTAAAGTGAGCAGAATTAGGAGAACATTGTATACAGTAACAAAAAGATTATGTGATGATCAACTGTGATGGACTTGGCTCTTCTCAACAATATGGTGATTCAAGGCAATTTTATTTTTTATTTTTATTTATTAATTTTTATTAATTTTTAAATTAATTTATTTTTTAATTTTATTTTATTTGCAAAACATATGTATGGATAATTTTTCAACATTAACCCTTACATAGCTTTCTGTTACAGATTTTTCCACCCAACTCCCCACCCCTCCCCTAGATGGCAGGATATCCACTATGTGTTAATTATTTTAAAATATTTGGCAAATCAAATATATGTATACATATTTCCAAACTTATCATTGTTGTGCAAGAAAAATCGTATCTACACAGAAGACATATCAGATAAAGGAAACACAATGTAAGCAAACATCAATCAAAAGCATGAGAATGTTATGTTGTGGTCCGCATATCACATCCCTCTCTCTGGGTGTATATGGCTGTCTTCACTGAACAATTAGAACTGGTTTGAAACATTTCATTGTTGAAGAGAGTCATGTCCATCAGAATTGATTGTCATATAGTATTGTTGTTGCCGTGTATGATGATCTCCTGGTTCTGCTCATTTCACTCAGCATCAGTTCATGTAAGTCTCTCCAGGCCTCTCTGAAATCATCTTGCTGGTCATTTCTTACAGAACAATAATATTCCATAATATTCATATACCATAATTTGTTCAGCCATTCTCCAATTGATGGGCATCCATTCAGTTTCCAGTTTCTAGCCACTACAAAAAGGGCTGCCCCAAACATTCTTGCACATGTGGGGCCCTTTCCTTCCTTTATGATTTCTTTGGGATATAAGCCCAATAGAAATGCTGCTGGGTCAAAGGGCATGCACAGTTTGATAACTTTTTGAGCATAGTTCCAAATTGCTCTCCAGAATGGCTGTATCTGTTCACAGCTCCACCAACAATGCATCAGTGTCCCAGCCCTCCCACATACCCTCCAACATTCATCATTAACTTTTCCTGTCATTTTAGCCAATCTGACAGGTGTGTAGTGGTACCTCAGGGTTGTCTTAATTTGCATTTCTCTGATCAATAGTGATTGGAGCACCTTTTCATATGACTATAAATAGTTTTAATTTCATCCTCTGAAAATTGTCTGTTCATATTCTTTGACCATTTATTGATTGGAGAATGGCTTGAATTTTTAAATATGAGACAATTCTCTATATATTTTAGAGATGAGACCTTTATCAGAACCCTTAAATGTAAAGATGATTTCCCAATTTATTGCTTCCCTCCTAATCTGGTCTGCATTGGTTTTGTTTGTACAAAAACTTTTTAACTTAATATAGTAAAAGTTATCTATCTGGTTTTCAATTAGGAGATCCAATTCTTCTTTGGATATGAATTTATTCCATCTCCATAGGTCTGAGAGGTAAACTATATTATGTTCCTCTAATTTATTTATAGTATCACTCTTTATATCCAGATCATGAACCCATTTAGATCTTATCTTGGTATGTGGTGTTAGATGTGGGTCAAGCCCTAATTTCTTCCACACTAGTTTCCAGTTTTCCCAGCAGTTTTTGTCAAATAGTGAGTACTTATCCCAAAAGCTGGGGTCTTTGGGTTTATCAAAGACTAAATTGCTATAGTTATTGCCTAGTTTGTCTTGTGATTCTATCCTATTCCACTGATCAACTACTCTGTTTCTTAGCCAGTACCAAATGGTTTAGATGACCACTGCTTTGTAATATAGTTTTAGATCTGGTACAGCAAGTCCACCATCATCAGCCTTTTTTATCATTAATTCTCTTGAAACTCTTGACCTTTTATTCTTCCAAATGAATTTTGCTACTATTTTTTCTAGATCTGTAAGATAATTTCTTGGGAGTTTAATTGGTATGGCACTAAATAAGTAAATTAGTTTGGGTAGTATTGTCATTTTTATTATATTCGCTTGTCCTACCCATGAGCATTTTAAGTTTTTCCAATTGACTAGGTCTGATTTGATTTGTGTGGAAAGTGTTTTGTAGTTTAGTTCATATAGTTCCTGACTATCCCTTGGCAGATAAATTCCCAAATATTTTATACTATCAACAGTTATTTTGAATGGAATTTCTTTTTGTATCTCTTCCTGCTGAACTTTATTGGTAATATATAAAAATGCTGATGATTTATGTGGATTTATTTTGTATCCTGTAACTTTGCTAAAGTTGTGAATTGTTTCTAGTAGTTTTTTAGTTGAGTCTTTAGGGTTCTCTATGTATATCATCATGTCATCTGCAAAGAGGGATAGTTTGGTTTCCTCATTCCCTACTCTAATTCCTTTAATCTCTTTTTCTTCTCTTACTGCCAAAGCTAACATTTCTAAGACAATATTAAATAATAATGGTGACAGTGGACAGCCGATTCAAGGCAATTTTAATAGACATGGGATGTAAAATGCTATCTGTGTCCAGAGAGAGCATTATAAACTCTAAATGTGGATTGAAGCATAATATTTTCATCTTTTTGTTTCTTTCTTTTTCGTGTTTTTTTCCCTTTTGTTCTGATTTTTCTTGCACAACATGACAAATATGTTTAAAAGGACTGCATATATTTAACCTAAAACAGATTGCTTGCTATCTTGAGGAGAGGGGAGGTAAGAGCATGAGGGAAAAAATTTAGAACACAAAGTTTTACAAAAATTTTTGTTGAAAATATCTTTACATGTATTTGAAAAATTCTCCCCCTATGGTGGGAGAGGAGAAAATTATTTTTTAAAAAGGGAAGGTACTGCTTAAGGCATTATTTCACCACACCAGACTTACGCTTTCTTAGAAATAGCTATTTACCTACCACATAGATCACTTAACATTTCTTAGGTTTATTAATATTCATTAATTCACCCATACATATGTTATACAAATAAAAAGCTTAAAAATATCCATTAATTCAATAAGTATTTTTAATTTAATAATTTAATATTTTAATTTAATAGTTTTTAAGTTCCAATTACATATAAAGTATCGTGGAGGATGCAAAAAAAATACCAGATCTAATATATATTCTGTAGAAGTTTATATCCTCTAGAATTTAGTAGGGAAGATGTGATGTATACACAAAGAACTTCAAAACAAGGCAGCAGATGAGAAGTTCCATGTGAAAACTTATTTAGTTATTTAGTGAGAAATGCAGACAGTAAATGCCATAGGAAATCAGAAGACGGAAAGATTAATTCTGACTGGTGATCAGAGGAGGTTTTGTGGAAAAGTTAACACTTGAAATAGACCTTGAAGAATTAATAGGATTTTGATAGGCAGAGTTGGGCACTGGGGAGATATTTGAGAAGGAAAGAAGAACATGAAAAAGGTATGAAGGCAGGCAGGGGCAAGATTCCTTTTAAGGGGGAGAAAGACTACTTTGAATAGAGCATAAAGCTAAAGTCAACTCACACAAGTAAGTATTCACATAGAGATCAGAAGAAGTAATACAACATATATTCGATTTGCCAATATTTTAACATAATTAACATGTAGTGGATATCCTGCCATCTAGGGGAGGGGTGGGGAGTTGGGGGGAAGAATTTGTAATGGAAAGCTATGTAGCGGTTATTGTTGAAGAATTACCCACACCTATGTTATGAAAATAAAATAAAAGAAAAAAAAAAGAAATGATACCCTCCAGAAAACAAAAGAAAAAAAAAAGAAGTAATTCAAGGACATTCTCAAAGTTTATCTGAAGAACTTTGGAATTGATTGGGAGACATTGGAGACACTGGCACAAGACCACCTAACATTATGTGCCTACATAGTAGAAGATGCTGTGCTTTATGAACAAAGCAGAATTGCATTAAATAAAAGAAATGTGAGATGTGTGGTTTTAGAGACAGTTCCATTCCAAATGCTCTTGTAGACTATTTGTGTCCGATTTGTGGCAAGACCTTCTAAGCTCTTGTTGGTCTGATTGGGCACAGTTGGATATAATGTCCCTTGACCCCAAAATAGTGGTGACATTTTGATCCTCTTTGAGAATGAGGGACAACCCCCAGAATCAGAATCATAGGTAGAGTCAGAGAACAGCCTAAAGAGATTAAACATGGTTCAAACTGGAGGGGACCATAAAGTGTTTTATTTAGTAAGTTGTGAAATTCTGATGCTTTTGAATGAATTTAGTGATATTCACTTTATGTTATCTGAATGTGTCCTTACACAACGTTTGCATGGATAGGTTACCCATCACCCACTTCTTATTCCTTCTGCTTTCAACACAGAATATTCTTCTCCAATCTCCCCTCACCTAAGTGACTTCTTTCTTGCTGATCGCCCAATGTTTCCTCCAGGCTCATCTGGTTTCCCCTTACCATGGAAATGAAATTACTTGCATGGCAAATTTACAAAGGCACAAGCCTTAGCAGGAACAGAACACCGCTAATCAATGTTGTGAACACACATAGCATTTCATATAATTAGTTCATTTAACAAAGATATGAAGGTTCATAAAAAGAACAGACTTCTTTCTTCAGAAAACACTTGTATACCAAAGAATAGGATTATCCCCACCCCAACCCAGAATGTCTAAAAAAAATTCTACCGCTATGTTTGCCCCTATTAAAAAAGATTAGAGTTTCCTATATTTCATATGTATGCTTTTAGAAAATCTACTTCAGGAAATTTTGACTGCTGTGATCTTGAATTGGGAAAGGGGTCATGGTGTGCTTCATTAAAGCCAAGACAATGTCAGGTTTCTCTACTCCTATAACATGAAATAATGAGATCAAATATTGCCCTCTGTTATCCTAATGCTGTCTGATATTTCCCCTTATTCACAATACATGTCTAGTTTACATCTGAGCACTGAAAATGAGCAAAAATATGTGTAGTCCAGTAACCCATAAATAAATAGATGACTTCTAGCCTGATAGAGGATTTTGCCATTAGAATGGATTTGTTATGAAAATTACCATCAATTCAGGAAAAATTTCCCAGGATCTTGGGTTTTATTTCTTTAGTACCTCTTTAAGGATTTTTTTTTAAAGAAAGGCTTAACAAGAAAGGGGTAAGAAATAAAGCTTCAGTTCAAGCTGTGGCAAAGAAAAACCAGAATGGTCTGAGATAGAAAATAAAATAGTGGGGTTGGGGAAGAGGACAGAGATTATGGATTATGTTAAAGCATATACTAAAGAATTTGATATAATATATCATAGTAGGTTTCTGAGTAAAAAAGCAACATGATACAAAGTATTTGATTTTTTTAAAATTGCATAAGAGCTGGAAGGAATCTTAAGAAATCTGGTTTAACCCCTTTATTTAATAGTAGAGGAAATGGTTTTAGAGAGATTAAATAAGTAGTTCTCTAATGAATAACATTGAGTAGTCTTTAACAATAGTTTAGATATATAGGTCATCAGACCTGAACTTTAATATTGAATATGCAATTAGTCATGAAATGATTTCAAAGATTCTTTTGAGAGAATGGATTGAATGTGAGAAATAAAGAAGAGGAGAAAAGCTTGAAAAAATGTGAAATTCAATAAATTCAGTGTTTAAATACATTAAATTTCAGATAACTAAGAGAGTAGGTCTTATGTATCTAAAAATGCTAACCTGAAAACTGGACAAAAAAGTATAAGTTTGTTTTTTAAAAATCTGAAATACTTTTATGTGTGAAAAAGAAAATGAAAGACAATTAATTAGTATCGCAACTGATTCATTAATTTGTAACCAAGTGTCAAAAATGTCCCCATCTATGATACAGAACAGCCAATTGAATCAGCTTATTCCTTCTAGAAGCTAACATTTTGAGAATATAAAATAGATATGGTGCCCTCCTTGAAGTTGTTTTTATTTAAATGATCAGTTATGGTTTGCAAAGAAGGGAATCTTTTTACCTTATGGAGAAAAACCCTTAAGTATATGCCATTAAGATGAAAGCTGAAAAATCTAAAACAATAAAAGATCAGAGTCCCAGGAAAGAGATGATATTTAAGGAATCTATACACAGTTTTATGAAAATCCAGTCACCATAAAGTTAAATGGCTCTCTGTTATCTTTTAGCTGAAGTCAAACAATATGACTCTAAATTTTGACTTCTCACAATTCCTTAGTGAAAATAGCAACTTAGCAGTTCAGTCTTTGTTATTGAGATGATCTTCCTCAGTGCACAGAAAGATCGGGTTCTTCTTCTGCTTCTTCTTCTTCTTTTAAAAATTTCTGAGAAACATCATCTGGCATATCATTAGTGTTTTTAACAGAAGAGAGGATAGCTCCAAGACATTTTACCTAAAAATGCTCAGGCAGCTTTTTATTCCTTCATTTGTTTTTGTAACCAGTCAGATTACATGATCTTAATCTGTTTAATTTAAAAAGAACAAGTCTATAGCAGGAAACAGGCCCAAGTCTCTTCTGGATCTTCAAAGCAAGCTAAAGACAACAGGTTTGTAGACTTTTAAGCAACCAGAAGGGGGAGCTGGAGACTTTAAATCTTCAAAAAGGCAACAACCCCATATTTGCGTACGTTTTTGGCTTCCATTTTAGTCAAACTATCAGTTGGTAAAGGGCAGCTAGTTGGCCCAATGGTCAGAGCACAGGCCGGAGTCAAGAGGACATGAGTTCAAATCTGACCTCAGACGCTTAACACTGTGTAACCCTGAGAATCACAACCCCAGTTGCCTTATAAAAAAAAGCAAAACAACAAAACAAAAATATCAGTTGGTGTTAGATAAAGCAGTAAGTTAAGAAGCCATATGAAAAGCTGAAGAGCTGTTTGAATATATTTGAATTTGTATATTTAAATTTACCCACTTGCAGTAGCCACAATTACAACAATTTCTCAGAAATATAAGGCATTGGATATTAAACTTATTGACCTTCACTTTCTTTCACACAAAATTACAGATCTAGGGCTGGAAGGCACCTCAAAGGCCCAACTTCCTCATTTTACAGATGAGGAAATTGACTGACCTAAGGTAACACAGACAGGAAGAATTTAAACTCAAGTTCACTTATTCCAGAGCCACTGGTCTTTCTGGTATTCCACAATATTTGGAGATAAAACCAAAACAGTATATGTCTTTTTATTCTGACATAAAATTTTAAGTATCAACTGAACTGAAATCCCCTCCTATCCTTATTCTTAAGGCAACCATGAAAAAGAACATTATTAGATTTGCAGTCAGCAGAACTGGGCTTAGAACCCAGCTCTGCTATATAAGTCTCTGGACCTCAGTTTCTCGATCTGTAAAATCTGGACTAGACCTTTTATGCCCTTTCTCCTAATGTTAGTCACTACAGATTTGATTTCTTGAACCCAAATTTGTGCAACTGTTCAAATTTTCTGTCTTAATCATAATTATTTCCTTGATGGGGAGGGGATAGGCAAACTATTTCATTCTTTTAAAACAATTCACTACTTTAGCTATGTGAGGTTAGATTCACACACAGCTACTCAGTAAGAAAGGAAAAAAGACTAATTAATGAAGGCACAATGGAATGAGGGCAGGCATAAAGGGTGCTATTTAGGCAAAAGCACCTTTACAAAAGCTCTGACAGTTCCCTAAAGAGAGGGCAGCTTACCAGCTAACTCTCCATTCTTCTTGCTTAGTGTCCAATGGACGGAAGGAAATAAAAATGAGAGAAAATGTAGCAGTACATACTATTTACAATTTTATCTTTACATGTACTTCCATTTTTATCTCAATGCACTTCTGGACTTTTTTTTCCTCCTGACAAGAGCCGATAAATAAAATAATATGACAGTTTGACAAACAATCTAGTGGTTTCTTTCCTGCTCATTTATAATATATTTGAAAACTTGCACATTTGGAAATGAATGGATTGTAACAAAGAATGTATTTTCATCTGCTTTTTACTGGGCAGAGAAAAATGAAGGTGACAAAAAGCAACTATACAATTTAAGTTGTAGAGGGTTTTTTTTTTTAGGTGGTAAACAGAAACTGGGAAACTAAATGAAAAGGACAGTGAAGTTAGGAAGTACATAATTGGGTTCCAGAGAAAGACTCCAATATGTGCTTCAAAAGACAGATGTTCTGGTTGAGCTCTCCCTGTTTCCCCAATTCCTCAGCTGCTAAAATGGGTTCATAATATGTTTTAATGGTAGGCTAAAGCAGGTTGAGTCTAAACACAACCCTTTCCCTCAAAGATGTTATTATGTAAGATATGGGGTTATTTGGTAGTCATAAAAAGAAATTCAGTATGGGAAAAGACAGGTAATGAATTAACTAGGTACAGCAATGACTGCCTTTAGATTGAACAAGAAAAGCACTAGCATAATTTTGCCAAACATGTAAATCTGGGAACTTTGCCCAAGCCCAACAAGTGTCAATTGATGCTAATCAAAGGCTATTAAGAGGGACAATAGAAAACTGCAGGAACTCTTGGCAGAAATTGTAAAGAATTAACCTCTGGACTGCCCTCACCTCACCTTCACACACACCTTCCCAGCTAAACTGGAATGGACTTCTATGGCAAAAAAATGCTTTTCAAAGTTCACATCTAAAGACCTTGGTAGATCTCTTATTCTAAAAGGGATATACAATTTTTGGATCAAGATCAATTATAATGATAGTAACAATAATAATAACACTATGCTTCATAAACCATAATGGAGATGTCAAAAATATTTTTTATGATAACAATGAAAACATCATTTTAATCCTAGGGTTAAAAAGAGAGTAGTAAATGTCACCTCTGGGTTTACTGAATAGCTTCTGGATTAGCAGTTTGCAAGATAATGTATATTAGGATCTGGGGACTATTTCCCACTTATAGCTTATAGCTATATTTGAAAGAGAACAGGGCTGAGGCCAAAATAAAAGTTACATTTTAGCTGTAGTCAGGAAATTGCTTTTAATTTGCTGCCCTCTCCCATCTCCAGACACTCAGTCATAGTTGCGTGTTCTAAGCAAATTACAAGGGCTAAGCTTGTTGGAGATCTTTGACTCACTTCTCTGGAACAAATCATATACTGGTCTTTATTTTTTTAAATTATATAATTAAAAGTATACTCAAAATGACTTGTGCTTCCATCTATGTGGATGCTTCCAAAATGATGCTAATCAAAATTCATTTATAACTGTTCATCCTAGAACTCTTAGCAATGACTTCATAAACCCTCACAGGGATTTTACTTAAAAGTATAAGTGACCCACCCTCCTCAACCTTTTTGATTTAAATTTTTTTTTTACTTAAGTCATCTTCTTTCCCAGCATAGATATTGCTTTCCTTAACATGGAAGACCAACTTTATAAGAAAAACTAAAGTAAGAAAATAAAAAGATTTCAAAGGGGCAATCTGGTAATGAAGTGATATAGTGGATAGAGAATTGGGCCTGGAGTCAGGAAAATCTGAGTTCAATTTTGTATTCAGACACTTACACTGTATGACCCTAGGCAAGACACTTCTGTATGGCTCAGTTTCCTAATCTGTAAAATAGAGGTAATTATAATATCTACTTCCCAGAGTGCTTGTGAAGATTAAATGAAATAATTACTGTAAAATACTTAAGACAGTGCATGGGTCATAGCAAGCCCATATAAACTATTACTATTAGATTAAAATTCCACCTCAGCAGCTCATTAACTATGGGTTTTAGACAAGGCACTTAACCAACCTGGATCTCTCTCCTCTCATCTGTAAAATGAAAGTATGGGATCAAATAATCTCAGAAATTCCTTCCATGCCTATGAACTATAAAAATGTTTCAAGATAGCCATTAATCCAACATGATATTCAAGGTTCTATTTCCTTATCCTCCCTCTCTGCAAAGAATATTTGCTCTTTTTCTTGTTGCCAAGTTTCAATTTAACAATTATAAGAATTTAATTTTAAAGTTTTGATTTACTGTTTTCATTCTATTTACATATTTTAGTTATCATTCATCAGTTTTCCTAGTTTTGCTTGTATACTCTACATTAGTTCATACTTTCCTATGCTTCCCTGTGTTCTTCATATTCATTTTTATGACATTTTGATGCTATGTACTAATGTCCATTACATTTATTACCACAATTTGTTTAGTAATTTCCCAATCAATGGCCATCAATTTTGTTTCCATATTTTTTGCAATTATAAAAAAATGCTGCTATGAATATTTGGGTCCACATTAAACTTTCTCTCTTTGACCTCTTTGAGGGATAAGCCTAACAATGTGTCAAAGGCTATGGGTATTTTAGTCATTTTCTTTGAATAATTCTTGCTTTTGAGAATAGTTAGACCAACATGCATTAGTGAACTTTTCATTCCATAGTTAATTCAACCCTGACTCTTCCTATCTTGTCATATTTGTCAATTTGATGTGAGATAAAATAACAACCATTCATATGGATGCTAATAGATTGCATCTCTTTTAAGAAATGTCTGTTCATATCTGTCCACCATTTATTGACTGGAAAATGGCTTCTGGAACAACATATTTTTGTCATTTTCTGCCTATTTTGGATAATATACCCTTATCAGAAATAATTGATAACTTCTCCACAAACACATTGACCAGTTCTTTAAAAAAATCATTTGCTTTTTTTTAGTGTAAAAGTTTAATTTCATTTAATCAGAATTATCAATTTTATCTTTTGTAAACTCCTTTATTCTTTGTATGCTTTTTAAAAATCTCCCAATAAACAGAGCTGCAAAAAGTATATAATCTGATTTTCTACTCTATTTTTATGATGTGTAAATCCATTTTGAATTTATTGTGACATAGTATAAGGTGCTAGTCTAAACCTAATTTCTGCCTAACTGCTCTCCAATTTTCCAAGTATATCTTACCAAAAATGGAGTTTTCCACTAAGTAATTTATGTTTTCAAATTTATTTGAAGACCAAGTTGTTTAGTTCATTGGATTCTCATTCCTCTTTTCTATTGATTTATTTTGTTTTTAACCACAACCAGACAGTTTTGACCATTACTATTTAATAATACAATGAAATCTGGAAGTGCTGCTCCCTATTCTTTTCTACTTCAAAAAATATTATTTCTATTGAAATGCTAGACCTATCACTCCTATTCAGGAATTTTGCTATTATTTTGTCTAGCTCCATAAAATATCTCTTTCGTACTTTGGTTGGTATAAGGTCATGTAGATGGTGTCATTATTTATATTATAGTGGGGTGGTCCAACCATGAGCAATGAATACTTTCTCACTTTTTATCATCATTCCAAGGATGCCATAGGGCAAAGCTTCTTAAACTGTGAATTGTGATCCCATGTGGGGTTGTGTACCAGAATATAGGAGCCATGGAAAATTTGACAATAGTACAAAACATCAAATATTCTGCCAAGATTTAATTCTTTATGTAAAAATAAAAAACATCCATCAAGTTAGTATGCAAATTTGCTTTCATCTTTAACAAATGGTAAAATTATAGGCACCCCAAAGAACTGTTTTAAAATAAATTTCTTTGTTATTTGATATCAGTAAATTTTGATTTGTATACCTATTTTTATATCTATATAAATGGGATAACATAAAAATTTTCTCAGGGGTAGTGAGTGGAAAAAGTTTAAGAAATACTGTTATAAAGTTTATGTTGAGTTCAACAATTGGCTATTTTTGTCATCATCAACCCATTTTTTTCATGATATTTTTTACTGTGGATCTTCTTTGTATTTCTTTTTCTGTGTGTATTTTTAATAAATTAATAAATGAATGAATAAACTATTAAATACTATGTGCCAGGGGCTGTGGTAAACTCTGGGGATACAAACACAAAAGCAAAATACTTTCTTGAAGAAGCTTGCATTCCTACAGCAAGCCTTTCCTAATCCTTTATAATTTTAGTGTTTTCCTTATGTTATTTCCCAAATTTAATAAATACTCTAAATACTTGAAAGAGAGGAAGGATTCAATTACTTTTTGTCTGTTAAAGAAGGGATGTTAAGTACCAAAAGAGGGTAAATTCATTAACCCATCCTTTGCTGTAGCAATGATAATGTTGATGTGCATGAACTTCTCTGAGCAAGGTCTGAAGATGGTTTTAATGAAAGAGCAAGGGCAAGTATAGGCCAGCTAGATATGCATATATATATATATTAAAAATATATATTTATGTATGTATGTATATATACATATATATCTATATGTATGTATAAGCTATTGAAGAGCCTTGTTTCTGGAAGATGCAACAACAACTAGAGCAGCTCAGAAGATGACTGGAGTGAAAAAGAAGGAAGATCAGAGGAGAGATAGATATAGTAAGGTTTCATTACTATGTATATCTCTATTGTCCTCCAAGGATATTCAATTTTAATTTTTTGGAGGTTGTGCTATTCCCTGGCTTACAGCCACCAAACACCAGGAAAATATTAATATGGGGCAACAAGGTTGTACAGTGGATAGAACACTAGTCCTGGAATCAAGAGGATTAAGAGTTGAAATCTGGCCCCATACACTAACTGGGGTATCCCTGGGCAAGTCACTTTACCCTAATTTCCCTCCCCCCAGCCAAGGACAGATAATATTAGTGTTTTTAAAATTGGCCTTCATTTCAGGGAAAATTTGGGGGTCATTAAAGGAGCCCTCCAAATTCCCTGAAAATCATCTGCCATTTTTTTGGAAATTAAAGTATGACAGGTATGTAATATATGATCAACCTGTTCCTTTCCTGTCAGTTTTTTAATTCCTCAATGACAGGAAATCTTGGACATAGAACTTCTCTTTATACCTTTAGAAAGACTGGAGAATATCTAAGGTCATATCCACAGGTTACACTGATCTATCATGGTTCAAAGTGTGGTAATGTGCATGCCTTCTTGGTAAACCTGATAATACAGGAAATGGTCTAGCTACAGAGAAACACCTGTCTCATACAGTGTTTGTTATCTGTTGTTAATTGCATTATCTCGTCATAAGTACTTCTGAAAATTATCTTTTTAAAAACATGGTATGAGATTTACAAACTAAAATTTATAAGTAGAAAAATATGCATTTTCACTAAAATCAAGAAATAAGGAATTCAACCCCAAGTTACTGTAAAAGACAAAATTATACTAACACAATGAATTGACTATATGAGAGAAAAGAGAAAGGTATTAAGATGATGAGAAGTTAGGAAGGGGCTATACAGTCTGTTCAGCAATCTTTCATCCTGAAAATACCAATTATGTCCCTTTAAAAAGAAAAAAGGATTTTTAGAAGATTGGATTAAATTGAAGTCATTTTGCCTTGCCAAAGAGACCATTCACTGCTCAATCTAAGAACTATAAATTATGGCAACTGAAGCCCAAGGTAAATTGGTATTCTATTTAAAAAGAAACATCCTTGAGGATATATATTCCTATTTTACCCTCAAAAGTCAGTTTCTGCTGAAGATTTTACCTAATTGGAGCAGAACAAGGAAATAAAAAACTCACCCTGTCATCTTTACTTAGATAGCTATCTGAATTAAACATACAATGTCCCATAAGAAGAATATTTTGGGAGACATGCTTTTGGAAAGGTTCAAATCCTTCCCATGAGGTCTTCAGTTGCTCATCCAACTGACCAGTCCATGGCATATCTCTACACTCTTTTTCCCTCAAAGGAATAAAATCTTTAATAAAACTGGAGCTGTTCAGGTTAGAGATTGAAAAACAAATAAAAATCCTTATTTACATATTTAGTGTTCCATAAAACTGAAAAGCAAAAAAGAGTTATGCCCAGAGCTGAGATTTTGTTCAATACAAAGGATTTTCTTCTCTTTTTTTTTAACTCTCCTTATACAGATATTTGTACAAGCAAATTGATAAACTTTCCCTCTCCAGCATTTTTGGAGACTCAATCTCTTAGTTATTTTAACTTATAAGCAAATCTTCCTGCCTTATCAGGCTAGAAAAACACTAATTTTTACATCATAAGAATGAAGCATCTTCAAATGCTAACTATATTCCCAAACATTACACAGCTAGCAAATACCCTTGGCATTAAACCAGTTCTCCAAATCTCTTCATTCAAAAATAATTCCACAAATGGATAAGCATTTAATTTTCTAGCATTAGAACAAAAGAGCCTTTTTCTTTCAGATGATGGAATAGATGCTTATCTCTCCTGGTAACTATTTGTATAAATGGAAGTGTTGGATGAATGCTGCACTCTCAGCAAATGAGGCAGGGCAGGCCCTGTAAAAGAAAGCTAACAGAAAGTTATAGGTTACATCTCTTTGTTTATTATTTCCACAAGCTGAGTAGCACCCACATTGTACAGAGCAAATTACCAGGCTCTGCTGATCTGGCCAGAACATTAGCACAATAGTGCATCATTGCACCACTGATCTGTTATCTGGAGTTCTCAGATAAGGCAGTATTTTTTGGAGGGGCTGGGGAGTCCTTGGGAATTAGTTTGGGTCATTGTCCTTGAGGAAAAACAGAGCTAACTGCTCTACTGTGGGAGCTTAGGTACCTGATGCCTCAACAATGAAGAATGGGAGCCAATAACTTTCTAAGAATCCTTGCCTCCTCCTCTCCCCATTTCTTTTCTTTTTGTAGGGAAGGTGCTGTATCAGAATTACCTTCAAGTGTTGTTACAGAGATAAAACAAATCAGAAAATCTTAAGGGAGAAAATTCTTATTTTTCTATCTGCCTTAGCTTCCATTATATGAATAAATTTATTGGGACTGAAAGAACAGAGTAAATATTCAGCCAGTCTAAGATATTTTCTACTATGATCCAAGGTTACCTGTTTAAAAACAAAACAAAACAAAATTGGTCTTCTCCTTCAACCTGCTATGAAGTAATTATGTATTGGTCAACATAACCTTATTTATACTTTGGTCTCAAATCAACACCATTAATAAAGCACATGAATAGATGATAAGACTGAGGAAAGAAAGAATAGTACATATAAAAGTATATATGAGAAGTATTAAGTATGCAGAACATAACTATAGTTTTTTTTTAAGAAATATACTGATTTCTGGGCAGCTAGGTGGTGCAGTGAATAGAGCACCAGCCCTGAAGTCAGGAGGACCTGAGTTCAAATCTGGATCAGACACTCGACACTTCCTAGCTGTGTGACCCTGGGCAAGTCACTTAACCTCAATTGCCTCAGCGAAAAAAAAAAGAAAAAAAGAAAAAGAAATATACTGATTTCAAGTTATAAAATTTTATTGTGATAGAACTAAAATCATAAAGAGAATTAATTTCCATTTATTAAAAAACACTTATTAAAGGTCCACTTTGTGCAAAATTCTGAATAAGGTGCTGGAAATACAAAGTAAAAAAATTAAGTAGCTCTTTCTTTCAAAAGGTCCATATTTTCCAAGGAAGAAAAGAGAAGAGAAAATAATAAAATATTAAATTTACACACACACACACACACACATATATATATATATATATACATATATATGATAGAAATAAGTTTTTACACATTGAGTGAAAAATATGTGTAAATGTTTATGTTTGGCAAATAAAATTAATTTAGAAAGAAGCTGGTCAGTATAAGACTATATGGAAGGAAAAGATATTATTTGGAAATTTGAACTCTGTAGCTAATTACTCCAGACAATTTAGTTTTCTTTTTTCTTTTTTCTTTTTTTTGCTTTTTGCTGAGGCAATTGGGGTTAAGTGACTTGCCCAGGGTTGCACAGCTAGGAAGTGTCTGAGACCAGATTTGAACTCAGGTCCTCCTGACTTCAGGGCTGGTACTCTCACCACTGCGACAATTTAATATTAAATATAACTTCTTTAGCTCCTAAAAACTTGCATGTAACTGTAGCCAACCCTCATATTTTTGTAATCATGGAGAATATAGCTAGCACAAATGCATGATTTATAAATAAACCAAAGACTGGCAAATAACAAATTATTAAAATTCTGTACTCAACAAAGCCAAAGGATGAGATGAAATAATAACGTCCTACAGAATGGACTAAAACAATAAGCTAGCCTGGATACAGGCAAAGTAGAACAAATTCTGAAGTCTTCTAATTCTTGGCAATGAACAGCATCTCTTCACTGAAGTCCTCATCCAATTTTTTGTTTCTCACCCTTCTATATCCTCTACACCATAGGTAGATTAATATTGTCTTTTATTGTTTTTTGTTTGTTTGATTTTTGCTGAGACAATTAGGGTTAAGTGACTTGCCCAGGGTCACACAGGTAGGGGATGTTAAATGCCTGAGACCAGATTTGAACTCAGGTTCTCCTGACTTCAGGGCTGGTGCTCTATCCACTGCACCACCTAGCTTCCCCAGTAGATTAATATTGTTAACGGGCATAGCCCCTCACACTCCAAAACTTTCTCTCCACTTCACTCCACTGCTCAAAACCCTTCAATGATTACCTAATGCTACCAAGTAAAGTACAATCCTTGTTTGGGTAATCTAGGCTTTCCACAGTATCATCTCATTCAACCATTAATCTTCACATATTTCCTCCTGCAGCCCTGCTGCCCTTCATTTTATCCCCATAATCTTTTCCTTCTTTGAATTTACTCCTACAATTCTATGTGGTTGGAATGCCTGCTCTCTACACTCAATCTTTACTTTTGGAAATCCTGCCCATTCTTCAGGGGTCAATTCAAATGTCAGCTCATCTTTGAAGTCTTCATTGAGTCTCCAGATAAAATTATCTTTTTTTCTTCCCCTGATCCTAAAAGGAAGATGGAATCAGGATGAACTAGGTTCAAATTTATCCTCAGACATTTACTAGCTGTGCTACTTTGAGCAAGTCACTTATCCTGTTTACCTCAGTTTTCTTATCCATAAAACAGGGATAACAATAGCGCCCACATCCCAGGCTTATTTTGAGGACCAAATTAAAAAAAATAATTGTAGACTGCTTAGCATTGTATCTGGCATATAGTAAGCATTATGTTGATGTCAACTATTATTAATATAGCTTTTAGTTTCTACTTTGTCCCCTTTCTACACAGCTATTGCATAATTGTAGCTATTGTATATCTGAATTTGTATGATATCCTACTTAATAGGATGGGGAAGTATGAAAAAAGTGAACTCAAGAGAGACTTTAGTTCAAATTGTGTCAGACACTAGATATATACTATTAGCCAAATCATTTGACATTTCTGAGTTGTTTCCCTACTTGTAAGGTGATGATAGTAATCTAGTGGTAGTTCTCTCCTAGGGCTCTTGTGAGGATCAACTGAGCAATATAAATATATGATATAATAAAAAAGCGCTTTACAAACCTTAACATGCTATAGAAATGGCAGCTATTTCTAGTCTTATAGCTACTGTTCCTGCTTCTCCTCCTCCTTATCTTTCTCCTCTTCTTATCATTATTATTGAGACAGTTACTGCTACCATCACCACCAACCATACCTTAGTTACTCTTTGAACCTTCCACACATGATTTTTGATGTTTTTACTGAGTTACTTTTTGCTTGTGTGCAACTCTTTCTTACCCTATTTGAGGTTTTCTTGGGAAAGATATTGGGAAAGTTTGCCATTTCTTTCTTCAGTTTATTTGACAGATGAGGAGACTGAGGTAAACAGGACAAAATGATTTGCTAGGGTCACACAGCTAGTAATGAATGTGAACTTATGAAGATGAGTCTTCCTGATTTCAGGTCTAGTGTCTTATCCACTGAACCACCTCACTGTTATGCACAAAGAAATTGCTAATGAATGTTTGTTGAGTGGATGAATGAACTAATTATGAGCAGGGCAACTACCTTGATTCATATGATGATGAAAATAACAAAGGAAAGCAATTTTAAAAGACTTCAGAATTTTAATTAATGTAGGGATTGATCAGAAGATTGGTAATAAAGATCCTTCTCACCTCCTAGGAGAAAGGTGATGGATTAGAGATAGAGAATGAGATATGCATTTTTAGATATGACCAATGTGTTGAATTGTTTTGCTTGACTATGCTTTCTTGTTACAAAGGAGAGCTTTTTTTCTGAGGGGAAGTTGCTGTTAATTGGTGGGTAGTAATAGAGATGTAAAAAGAAAAATACAAAGAAGATAGCAGAATGATGATCAGTAGGTAATACAAATAAGCAGGGCAACTCGTCCCTACTAATACATTAAATTTAATATGTACCTTAAAAACACCTAAACTAGAGAGAGTCCCAAAGTTTTTGTGGAATAATTACACTGTTAAAAACTTCATAAAGATGTAATGCAATTAAAGAATGTTAGAAACACCCAGACCATAAAGAATACAGTGTAATAAATTGAAGAACATCTTTGTCAAGTTCCTACCTTTGCTGTTTATCTAGAGAGGAGTGGAGAATAAAAGACCATGGTTTCATATACAATCGTTTATTTTGTTTTTCTTTGTAAATTAACATGTTTGCTTTGATGTTTAAGTTAATAATAATGTGGAAAACTTTTTATATTTCCATTTTTTCAGATTTCCAAATTTTTCCTTGCAGATCTAGTTAAATGTAATTTGGCAGCTAAATGGCACAATGGACACAGTGCTGGGCCTGAAGTCAAAGTTCAAATCCATTCTCAGACACTTACAAACCATGTGATCTTGGGAAGTCATTTAACTTCTGCCTTCCTCAGTTTCTTCAACTATGAAATGAGGATAAAAATACTACTTTCTTCCTAGGGTTGTTGTGAGGATTAAAGGAGATAATATTTTTAAAATATTTAGCATAGTGCCTGGAATATATTAAGTGTTATATAAATATTAGCTATTGTTACTATTATTAAAATGATTTTGATTTTAAATAGAAGCCCTTTGAAGGATAATCCTGTAAATGGCAAGAATAATTATCAGAAATTTTTTTCTGCCCTCAGTAAGCTTAATATTCAGTTGAAAAGACAAGAAGGATGATTAGAAGTGCAGGGAAGTATGTAATTAAATACCAAATAAATGACCTAAATGATGATTTTTATTAATTTACTGTGAAAATGCTATCGGACTTTCCTACCTGGCCTTATCAGGTGGTCTGATAGTCCTGAAAAGATATTCTTAAAACACAGCAACTATAAATCCACTGCCAAAAATCCTGGAACTAAATTGCCATGGGAAGTTTCATTATTCTGCTTTGACTTCATCCAGGACAGCACATGTTAAGTATTACTATAGGATTCTAATAGAAAGGTGTTAAATAGGAAAAATAAATTCTAAAATTATAGGGAGAAAGGGCAGCATACATTCCTATAATATCCCCACTTCAATAACTAAAAATTCATTTCTGTAGGGAAAAATTATGGGTGAAGGAAGGAACAAATACCCTCTTATGGGTAAATCATATATGACTAATCTATTAAAAAATGTAAAAGTATGTCAGGATTGAACCTCTCTCCCACTAAGACCTCACCACTGTCTAGTCTGATGCTACTTAAAGAAGGCTTTTACTATGAAAAATGTGACAGCTTTGCAGTAGGCCTAATTGTAACCCTAACTGACTCTAAACTTCATAAAGCTATAATGCAATTAAAGAATGAAGAATGCAGCATAATAAATTGAAGAACATTTTTGTCAAGTTCCTACCTTTGCTGTTTACCTAGAGGGGGGTAGAAAATAAAAGACCCAAAGTTTAACCCTGAACTTCTTTTCTTAGTTTTTTCTTTTGCACTAAATTTTGTCCCTTTTGCTCCAGATCCCATTTCTTGCTCCTAGCTTCTCAATTCAACCACTACTATCCTAGGTATTAACTGGTTTACCAAACCATGTAGTTAGCTCCACATTAGGTAGAAATTTACTGGTTGTAGTTTTTCTTCAGCATCCAATCTGGGAGGTTGAAACCTGTACCATGAAAACTGATTTGTTTCAGCCTAATTCCTATCCTATCCCTATCCTTGTCCAGACATGGGATTTGAGAAAAGTGCAAGAGTATTCTTGGCTAGAAAATTTGGAATCATCTTTAATGCATATAATCAGTTAGGTTCTTTCAAATATTCATTTCAAATTCTGGCTCTACCACTTACTACCAAGGGATACTTGTTCAAGTCATTTCATTCATTTCATTTCTGGGTCTGACTTTCTTCATTTGCAAAAGGAGGAAGTTGGATTCGATTTTTTGCAAGGTGCTTTTCAATTCTAAATCCTTTGATCCTATCAATGTATGTCTCTGATATTGGCCCTTCCATGTCAATTCCTGTTCCATTCTAATCTAGACCTATTTCATACCACATACCAATTACAACAGCCACCCACCCAATTGGCCTCTTGCTTTCCCCTCTCTAATCTATCTCGCCTGCCATTGCCAGAGAAATTTTCTCTAAAAATATTTACACTATGTCATTATCTTCATCAAAACTTTATAATTGCATCTTTTTGTCTGCCATATAAAATGACTAGAAACAGAGCCAAGATGGTAAAGAAAAGGCAGGGACTCACCCAATCTCTCCCCCAAACCCCTCCAAATTCCTTTACATAATGACTCTAAACAAATTTTAGAGCATCGAAACTCCACAAAAAGATAGAGTGGAACAAATTTCCAGCCAAAGACAACTTAGATGATCAGCAGGAAAGATCTGTTACACCATACTGGGAGTCCAGCACAGTCCTAGTCCTGTCTGTGTCAGCATAGCCCAGAGCCCAGCAAATCAGAAGAGGTCTTGGGATCTCTGAAATGCTGGAAATTTCCAGACTTCTCAGGTCAGAGATGACTTGAAAGGTTGGCAGGAAACGTTTGTCTCAGTAGGGTGAGAGTGCCTTGGGAAATCAGCAAATGAGGAGCAGGCCTTAGGAGCCACTGAATTGGCAGTGGCAAGGGTGGCAGTGGCAGCTTCCAGAGGTCTCAAATCATAGTAAAGGGATGGAACTGGTCAGAAGGAGGTCTCCTTACTCTCTCCGACGAAGGACTCTGTTGCTTTAGCACACTAGAACTTAGGCCACAGTGGAGCAGGGACCCTCCTCACAGTTCTAGGGCAGAAAAGAGTATTTGTGTTCACTCAAACACATTTGTCCTTGGCTCATGACACCTTGGAAGCAAAGAAAACTTACAGATCCCTAGAAGGATCTCTGAAAACAGCTGCACAAAACCCCTGAAGCTTGGGACAGTGCATCCTCTACTCTGGAAACAGGGCCCTACTTTAACAAAAAGTTAAAAGTCGAGTAATAGTCTGGGGAAATGAGCAAACAACAGAAAAAGATTCTGACCACAGAAAGCTACTGTAAGTGACAAGGAAGATCAAAAAAAAACATGATCAGAAGAATATCCTATATACAAAGGCTCCAAGTAAAACATATAAAATGTCAAAAGGCAACATAGTATTCTGGCTAGGTAGGCCAACCTTGGAGTCAGGAAGATTGAAATCCTAACTTTAATATAAACTGACTGTGTAACCCTGGGCAAATCCCTTAAACTTTTATGCAACTCTCTGAATGTAAGTCAAAAAACTTGGGTCACATTGCATTGGTAGAGGATATTTCTTCAATAGATTTCCCCTATCCCAGTGGAATTATAGAATCATTTTTCTATCTCCATTCTAGGATCTTATTTCCACAAATGTCCTATTTTAAGGCCTTATCATGGCATGTAAGTGACCCTGGATTCTGAAAAATTAAGTCCATGAAATACAATGTTCTATTGGTTCGTTTTATTATGCTGAAAAAAAATCAGATCATATGTTTGGTGACAGATTATTATTCAGTTGTTCAAGAATCAGTATAAGTAAGTTAGAAGTTCATTACCAGATGAATTTTTTGGTTTTGCAATGGTGACCCATGAAATAGACAAAAATACAAAATGGTACTTGGTCCTCAGCAGCAGCTTTTCACTTTCACAAAGAAAGCTGCTGAGTGCACAAAAGAGGAAGTAGGTACTAAGAATCAAACAAGTATTTATGTGAAGTTTGTGTTCACTTCTGAGGAACATGAGAAGGAATTCTTGGTCAGCTACAGGTTAGACTGGATGACTCTGAGGTACCTTACACTATGAAACTTTTTGATTTTTTGACATTCTTGCTATAAATGAAATAAAAAGCCTTAAGGAAATTGCAGCCAAATGGAAGGATGACTCAAAGATTTTCCTCAAAGTGGCAAATAAAATATTTGGTAAAGAGTTATGTGTGTCTTACAGAACAATAATATTCCATAACATTCATATACCATAATTTATTCAGCCACTCTCCAGTTGATGGGCATCCATTCAGTTTCTGATTTCCTGTCACTAAAAAAAGGGCTCCCACAAACATTCTTGCACATGTGGGTCCCTTTCTCTCTTTTAAGATCTCTTTGGGATATAGGCCCAACAGAAACACTGCTGGGTCAAAGGGTATGCACAGTTTGATAACTTTTTGAGCATAGCTCCAAATTGCTCTCCAGAATGGTTGGATCCGTTCACAGTTCCACCAACAATGTATTAGTGTCCCAGTTTTCCCACATCCCCTCCAACATTCATTGTTATCTTTTCCTGTCATTTTAGCCAATCTGACAGGTGTGTAGTGGTACCTCAGAGTTGTCTTAATTTGCATTTCTCTGATCAATAGTGATTTGGAGCACCTTTTCATATGACTAGAAATGGTTTTAATTTCATCATCTGAAAATTGTTCATATCCTTTGACCATTTATCTATTGAAGAGTGGCTTGAATTCTTATAAATATGAGACAGTTCTCTATATATTTTAGAAATGAAGCCTTTATCCGAACCCTTAAATGTAAAGATGATTTCCCAACTTGATGCTTCCCTCCTAATCTTGTCTGCATTAGTTTTGTTTGTACAGAAACTTTTTAACTTAATATAATCAAAATTATCTATCTGGTGTTCAATTAAGAAACGACCAGCAGGATTATTTCAGAGATGCCTGGAGAGACTTGCATGAACTGATGCTGAGTGAAATGAGCAGAATCAGGAGATCATTATACACAGCAACAACAATACTATATGATGATCAATTCTGATGGGCATGGCTCTCTTCAACAATGAAATGTCTCAAACCAGTTCCAAGAAAGCCATATACACCCAGAAAGAGGGATATGAAATGTGGACCACAACATATCATTTCCATGATCTCTATCGATGTTTGCTTGCATTTGGTTTCCTTTCTCAGATAATTTTTGTCCATGTAGATACGATTGTTCTTGCACAACAAGAAAAGTATGAAAATATGTATACATATATTTGACTTGTCAAGTATTTTAATATAATTAACATGTAGTGGACTTCCTGCCATCTAGGGAAGGGGAAGGGACTAGGGGGAAAATTTGTAACGGAAAGCTTTGTAAGGATCAATGTTGAGGAACTACCCATACATATGTTATGCAAATAAAAAGCTTTAATAAAAAAAAGAGGTGTGTGTGTGTGTGTGTGTGTGTGTGTTTATCATGGTGTTCTAAGAAGTAGCAAAAAGAAGACTTATACTTGCATCATGAATATTTACCAATAGTTGAAAGGCATAGGTGTTGATGAGACTTGAATAATGGCATAGAGATGCAACTGACTATATTATACATTTCAGAAGACAGAGAACAACTGGTTGCTGATGTAGCAGTCATTTTGGAATCAACTGTCCATGTATCTTTAGCTCATTGCCTGGTTACTACAAAGGTCAAGGCAAATACCAAATTAGAAGAAAGGATAAAGAACATACCTATGTGATTACAGCCGTTCTAATTTGAGGTATTTAAAGAAGCTGTCAACTTCAAAAAAATGGAAAATAAACATAATCCATTGACTCGGGAGGCAGCAGATTATAATGGAAAAAATGTTGTACTGTCAAAAAAATTGGGTTGGAGTCCTCTAGTTGGTAAGCATTAGTGATGTGAGCATTAAGCAAGTCAACCTTTTTGAGCCCAAGTTTCTTTATTCCATGAAACAGGAATATTATCCACACTAACCTATAAACAGATCTGAAGATCTGAGTTCAAAACTAGCTTAGATGCTTACTAATCAGGCAAACCTGGTTGAGTCATTTAACTTTTATCTGCCTCAGTTTCCTTTCCTGTTAAAAAGGATAATAATAACACTTATTTTTCAGAGTTATGAGGACAAAGTTACAAATATTTGTAATTTTAGTATAATATGAGCATAATAAGTTCACTGACAACACGTATTGCCTTAGCACCCAATACATAGCAAGTATTTACTTAATGTTTGCTGATGGATTATATTTTTTAAATTCCTCTGCTTCACTGTATTCTATCTAATGTCCAACTTTCATAGATGTCTATGTCCCTGTAATCCTCCCTTTTAGTTGCATGGATTTAAAGAAGATCAATGCTGAACAAATTGTAGAGCATAAAGGGAGATAATAGTGCCATATGAGTTTGATGAATTTTGAGAAAAATGAGAAGACATATATAAATGGATAAAGAAAGAATTAAAATTGGGCCATCTCTTGAACTCTGGAGTTGTGTGTTATTATGCTAATTGGATGTGTGTATTAACTTGGCATTAATAGAGTGATCCACCAAAAATAGGGGGCCAACAGATTGCTTAAGGAGGGACAAATTGGTCAAAGTCAGAAATGGAGTAGCCTTTGTATTACCAGCCTGGGAGAGATGGAGAGAGATGTAATCTTTTAAAAGCAAAACAACAAAAAACAAACAAAAAGAATGAAATATTTTCCAATTAATAAATGGTCAAAGGATATGAACAATCTTCAGAAGAAGAAATTAAAACCATTTATAGACATATGAAAAAATGCTGTAAATCACTATTGATTAGAGAAATGTGAATTAAAACAACTCTGAGGTACCACCTCACACTTCTCAGATTAGCTAAAATGACAAAAAAAGATAATGATAAATATTGGAGAGGGCGTGGGAAAAACCGAGACACTAATTCATTGTTAGTGGAGTTGTGAAATGATCCTACCATTCTGGAAAAGAATTTGGAATTATGCACAAAGGGCTATAAAACTGTGCATACTTTTTGATCTAGCAGTGCCACTACTGGGTCTGTATTCCAAAAAGATAATAAAAAAGGGAAAAGACCCATAAGTGCAAAAATGTTTGTAACAGTTCTTTTTGTAGTGGCAAGGATCTGGAAATTGAGTAGATGCCTGCCCATTAATTGGGGAATGGCTGAATAAGTTATGGTATGTGAAAGTAAAGGAAAATTATTGTTCTCTTAAAAAAAAAGTTGAACAAACTGATTTTAGAAAAGCCTGGAAAGATTTACATGAACTGATGCTGAGTGAAACAAGCAGAACCAGGAAAACATTGTACACAGTAAGAGCAAGATTATGTGACAGACTGGGTTATTCTCAGTGGTTCAGTGATCTAAGACAATTCTAATAAATTTTGAATGGAAAACACTATCTGCCTCCAGAAAGAGAATTATAGAGACTGAATATAAATCAACACGTTATGTTCATTTTTTTCTTCTTTTTCTTCTGATTTTTTCTCTCTCATGATTTTTCCCTTATGTCCTGATTTTTCTCTCCCAATATGATTCATAAGGAAATACATAAAAAAGAAATGAATGTACATGTAAAAACATATAAAAACAGCATTTTGGCTATACATCTCCCATCATATTCATGTAGTACAATTTGTTCAGCATTGATATTTTTTAAATCCATATATAAAAGGGAGAATTTCAAAGGACATCGGCATCTATGAAAACAGGTTATTAGATAGAATACAGTGAAGCAGAGGAATTTTTAAAAATTTAGAAATCCATCAACAGCATATCCTTTCACCAAAAAAAGAAAAATAAATAAATGAGTGAATTTTTAAAAAGAAAAAAAAGTGAAGTATACAGGACCAGGAAATTATATGCACAATGACTATAATAATGGGGAAAAAACAATATTAGTTTTGTAATTGCACAATGTTGCAAAACTAATATTGGTCCCAGAGAAGAGATGAGGAAAAACATACTTCTTTCTTTTTGCTGGAGAGGTATGGGGGCTACCAGTGTGAAATGTTGCATATGCTGGTAGACATGGTCACTATTTCTGAAGGTTTTTCTTTACTGTATAATAACTTTTTCATTAGTCTCTGAAGAATAAGCTATTGAACCTAGTTATACTATTAAATAGGAATGTTCACTAGGGGTTAAGAAGATTAAATTAGAAATAACTATGTTATACAAACAAAAGACACTAATAAAACTTTTTTAAAAATTAAAATTGACTAAGAAATTTGGAAAACTTACTTTAAAAAAGCCTATCTATAGAAAATATCAGTTAAATTACAAGTTAAAAATTATTCCTAAATCATTACTTCTCTTAAGGATTTACTTTTTCAGGAAAGAAGTGACAGATGGGGGTGAGAATGGAAAATAAGTTGTTTATGAGGTATATAGAATAAATTAAAATATGGTATTCTATAACTCAGGTGAAAGTAATTATTTATTTTTTCTATAACCCACAGACAAAAAATACTTATAAACTGCATAATACATGATCTTGAAAGAATATTTAAAAGACTCCAACACTTAATTTTATCTATTTTGCTACCAAATCAGGAAGGTAGAATCTTGCAAAAATACAAGTTGGTCTCCTATTACTGTTCATGCCAAACTCATCTTATTCTTAATGCACTGTATGAATAACAACCGCAATGAAGAAATAAGGTATTCAATAAAGAACAACTGTATGCTCTCATTATTTTCCAATCTGCTCCTAGATTAAATCTGTTTACCTTAGAGACTGGAGATTAATAGTGATAGTTTCTTCTAATGATGGTGGAAATGCCACAGCTCTTGCCAATAACAACTTGAGCAATGAACTTGAATGTGTTGTTTATGCACCACTAACTGCAATTTCTATATAGAAAATTAAATGTACCTTTTCTCTCTCTTAAGCCAATAATTCACAGGAGCAAGGATTTCCTGCTAAATTATTTCCCTTAACTTTCCCTTCTTTTGAATGTTCCCTGGTGTTCCATGGGGTCAAAGATTCTCTTGTTTTCAAGAGTTGTCTTTTTGTAAATTGGCCCCCTGTGTTTGTTCTCATTCCAGTGTTCTGATATCTACATGTGACAAAATGACAAATAAGGCATTAATCCTCTTCTATTATACTGTAGCAAAACCTCAGTGCTCAGAAATGGTTTCATGAGTCATAACTTTTTTTTCCTAGTCCTTAAAAATTTTCATTTAGTATTTTGTTTTCCCCCAGCTGCACATAAAAATAATTTTTAGCATTCATTCTTAAAAGTTTGACTTCCAAATTCTCTCCCTTCCTCTCTTCCCACCCTTTCTCCATTAAGGCGGCAAAGATTTCAGAAGGCAAACAATTCAATATAGAGTACATGTGTGGTCATGCAAAACATTTCCATAATAATCATGTTATATAAGAAAATGACCAAAGAAAAATAAAGTTTAAAAAAAGTATGTTTTAGTCTGTATTCAGACACCATCAACTCTTTCCTGGGGATGGATAGGATTTTTCATCATAAATCCTTTAGAATTGTCTGAATCATTGCACTGTTGAGCTTTCTTATAGAGTGTGTTGATTTTAAAACCTCACACTCTGATGGATAGATTCTTAGCTACTATTGCCACTGGAAAACTACAAAAGCATGGAAAAAAATGAATGGCAGTCAATGAAATCAATTGACAAAGGTCAAATTAAGAGGCTGATATTTGTAGATCTCAGCCCACTTGAGAGTCTCTGGTTGACTTCCTTGTATCACTAGCCAGACTGAAAATTAGAATAGCTATATTATGAATGAGAAGTTTAAAATACTAGACAAGTAGATTATTTACAGAAAAGGTTGGCCCTCTCACCTTTGTTGTAATACACAGAAGAGAGAAGAAAACTATTGTAAGGAAAAAAGAATTATAGTAGCTAGATCAAGAAATTCATTACTATTGATAGGTAACAGTATACTATAAACTTGAAAATTAACATACCAGAAGTCTCCTAAGGATAGCCTAAAAGAAAGCTACATCTTGGTCAAAAAAGTTGGGACACCAAAGGTATGATATATTACTTCCTTAAAAAATCTTTCAGAGGGCCCATCATAAATTCTGTGAACTCTATTTCTAACATATTTTCATATGAGGAAAATAAATTCTAGAAAAACCAAGTGGCTTGCCTATGACCATGTGCAGATAGTTAACAGGAAAACAAAGGATTTGGACCTCGGTCATCTGACTCCTGATCCAGAATTCTTTCTACCAGACAGACCTCCCTTCTGATCTGACATACAGTTTTCATTTTTCAAGGCCCACCTCAATCCCTAGCTTCTCCAATGAATCCTTTTTTGGCCATTCATGCCCTTAGCCATCTCTCCTCCTTCTGATATAATGCTTAATTTTTGCATTTTTTATGTAATTGGCATTTTCTGTGACATTTCAAATGAATACAACAACCAATGATAATGTTGCTATTTGGGGCTATACTATGTCAGGTGTGGGAGTCCCTCAGAAACAGGAAAGGCCGAAGACTACCACACATGAATGAATGAAGCAGCACCTGGGCTGAGCTGTGTAAGAAGCTGGGGATCCAGGGGGGTGGGGAGGAATCCCAGCTGGGGCAGCGGCAGAAGATGGTGGATGCAGCTCAAAGAATAATGGGCAGGTTGGCTTGGCGTGATGGCAAACTGATGATCACCAATTATGTCAATTCTACCCCCACAATTTCTCTCAAATCTGTCCTTTCTTCCCTATTCCTACAACTATGGCCCTACTACAAACCCATTGCAGTGGCCTTCCAAGAGATTTTTTTTGGTCTACATTTCTCTACCTTGGATTCTATTCTATATTAGCTTCCTTAAGGATCTTATTGTATCACTCTTCTGCTCAAGGCTCCTCAGTGGCTCCCTTTTATCTACCAACTAGTAAAGTTTAAGGTCCTTTGCCTGGCAATCAAAATACTCCCCAATTTAATGTTTCCCTACTTACCAACCTCATTTCATATTAATAATCCTTTCAACATACTTTTTTGCTCTAAAGAAATCAAAGTACTTTTTCTGTTCATCTACAAAGCATTTTCCTGCCTCCTACTTTTATTCATGTTGTTTCCAGTACTTGAGATTTATCATTCTCCAACTATCCATTTCTCTTCAATTCCTACCCACCCACTAAAGTCCAACTCCAATATTCTCACTTGAAGGAAGTCTTTTCCAATGTCTTGGTTGGTGATACCTCTGTATGCCCTCTTCTCTACTCAAAAATCTCTTTGTTTCTAAACACTTTAGATACTTTTTTTTTGGATAGGGTCTGGGAGAATCAGACCTGAGATTTCAGTGAGGAAGTGAGTACCCAAGAAAATGCCTTATGCCAATTCATATCACAATTGTTCTGCAATTTTTAGTTTTAGAGAGTTGCCGCAGACAATGAGAGATAGATCAGTAGGTAGATAGACAGACAGACCAATGACAGCTAGCTACATAGCTAGAAAGTTAGATAAGTAGGAAGTTAGATAGATTAAGTAGATGAAAATGCACTATGTAAAATGTTGGGAATATAAATCCAAGCAAAAAGAATGACCAATTCTGCCCTCAAGGAGCTTACATTTTAGTGGAGGAAGACAATACAAAAAAGGGAGAAAGACTGGGGAATAGGAAAATATCTGCTTGGAGACAAAAAGAAAAAGTCATCTCATGGTTAGCAACAGGAGGAGGCCATAGGGATTTGCCAAGGAAGAAGGATACTGAGGCAGAGATGGGAAGGTGATCTGGACAGCACAGGCTGGTCTTATATTACTGTCATTTAGTCGTTTGTGTATGTGTGAATATGTGTGCATGTGTGTGTGTGTGTTATCGAGATTATAATTTTCTTGACATTAAGTGTCATGAATTATATATTTTTGTACCTTTTATAGCACAAAGTCTTGAATTTTCTGGATGAATGGATCATAAATGTCAAGAGTATTCTTTTTAGAAGTATATGCTTAGGTACATTATATATAATTAGCTAGCTATCAAGGTCTCAACAACATAAAGACTTGCCATTAGTCAGTGAATCTTTCAAGTTACAGGAAGGCTGAGAACAAGGCTACTCATGAGGAATGTCTGTCTCCTCCCTCCAGTTCTTGTGGGATATTCTTCATCCCACAGGCAGGGCAGAGATTATTATTTAAAGCCTGATCTATGGTTTTTTGGGACCTCACCTCATGGGAAAACATGACTGAACTTGATTTAAAAAAAACACAAATTACAATAATTTCAGTCCCTATTCCCTGTAGCAGCTCTACCTGTAAATTAGTAATGGCAGAGAGAAAGAAAAGCTCAGACCCCACATAGCTTGTTTTTTTTTTTTATTAAAGCTTTTTATTTGTATAACATATGTATGGGTAGTTCCCCAGCATTGATCTTTACAAAGCTTTCCATTACAAATTTTACCTCCAGTCCCCTTCCCTCCCCTAGATGGCAGGAAGTCCACTACATGTTAATAATGTTAAAATGCTTGAGAAGTTATGCAAGAAAAATCCTGTCTACAAGAAAAAAAAAAAAGAAAATCAGAGAAAGGCAACACAATGCAAGCAAACCTCAATAGAGAGCATGAAAATGTTATGTTGTGGTCCATATTTCATATCCCTCTCTCTGGGTGTATATGGTTTTCTTCAGTGAACAATTGGAACTGGTTTGAGACAATTCTTTGTTGCAGAGAGCCATGTCCATCAGAATTGATCATCATGTAATACTGTTGTTGCTGTGTATAATGATCACCTGGTTCTGCTTGTTTCACTCAGCATCAGTTCATGCATGTCTCTCCAGGCCTCTCTGAAATCGTCCTGCTGGTCGTTTCTTACAGATCCCACATAGCTTGTTGATAAGAATATGAGCCCTAGGCCAGTTTGGGGCATCTAATTATGCAAACTGCTTTCTATTCCTTGTATGAGTTCAAAAGTATTTATTTTGAATCCAGATGATGACTGGTCTAAAAGATTCTGGTTACTTTTACACAGTGACAAGATAGAGTCAATTATTAGAGAATCAGATTTATTATTAGTGATTATTATTATATAAAATATTAACAATAATGTTTATAATATTTATAAATATATGTTACATATGATAATGCTATTGTGATTTCTACTCATCTAAGTACTTTCATACTGATCTTGTCATCTCTGATACTTACATAATTTTGGGCAAGTTCTTTAATGATCCTCAGTCTCAGTTTCTTCAACTGGAAAAAGAAGGGATTGGATTAAATGAAATCCGAGATCCCTTCCAGCTCCAAATGTATGATTCGATGATTATTTCATTAATTTACTAGAACTACCCTATGAAGGAAATAAGTTTTTATCATCCCCATTTTACATATGGGGTAACTGAGACAGAGAACTTACATGATTTGACTATGATCACAGTTCCTTAGTAGTAGAGAGAAAATATAATACAGGTTTTAAGACTTCTAATCCAGTGCTTTTTTTCATCGCATCATCATGTTCTTTCACAGATGCTTAGCCTGATTCATTACTACTGCTATAACATATGACTCAGTCTGATTCTCTAAATCAGGGTACTGAGATTTTGTTTCCCTACACGAGTAAGGAAGAGAATAAAAAATCGGGGCAGGTAGCTATGGAGCACAGCCAAACCAACTTGGTGGCAAGGCTTAGTAGAGTAGTGTGAAAAATGAGTTAAGGGGGTAAAAGTAAACTTGAAAAAAGCATAATTCTGACTCTTTACTCAGAGAAACCTGGCATATCGCAGTCACAATTCCATCACCATGTCATAGCTTTGAGGCAATTTTGCCTCAAAACAGGATGAAACAAGCATGATCCAAAATTTAAAAATCTAATGTTTTTGGTTAAAAACTGTTAAGTGATGCAGGAACTCAAAACCTCAAACAGAAGAGTATTCAGAGTTAAGAGGGATAGTTATTGTAATGAATGGTCCATTGGTTCTTTGGCTCCTTTCTGAGGTTATGAAAAAGAAAAATGAAACAAAAGTACTTACCTATTAGCAAATGGGCTGAGTCTACAGACTTCCTTGATTAAACAATGATTGTTTTCAGTTATGCATAATACAGATCAAATTAAAAACGGCCAGCCTAAGGAGAAATTTTCATGGACTGCAACTCAATTCTAGTTGTGACAATCAAAAAGCCTACTTCAAAATTGGTTTACATTAATAAAGATGTCATATTTACAATGAGGGAGGGATAGGCCCACTATACTGTGCATTGCTCAGACCACAGTTAGACTATTGTATTTAAATAGGGCCATCATATTTTGGGAAGACATTGACAAATTGGCTCCCATACAGAGGAAGTGTATCTCAGTGGTGAGGCATTTCAAAATCTTGACACAAAATTTTAGCCTGGAAGAACTAAAGACATTTAGTCTGAAAAAAAAAACCCTAAAAAATGTGATCATGGCTTACAAATATTGAAACAGTTTCTAATTTATTTGTGAGTGTGTGTGTGTGTGTGTGTGTGTGAGGCAACTGGGGTTAAGTGACTTGGCTAGGGTCATACAGCTAGGAAGTGTTAAATTTCTGAGACCAGATTTGAACTTAGGTCTTCCTGACTCCAGGGCTGATGCTCTATCCATTCGCATCTTCTAGCTCCCAAGAGTTTTTAATTTAGAAGTGAGATAAAAATTATTCTGTAGATAATGGACCAAAGATTGAGAGGCAAATTTTGCTTCAACAAGAGCAGAAAATTCCTAACAATTAGAGCTGTCCCCAAATAGAATAGGCTATCCCAGAATATCCCAGAATAATATATTCTGTCCCTGGAAGTGTTCAGGCTGAAAGATGGATGATCCCTTGCTGAGGAATATTATAGAAGAAATTTTTATTTCAAACATTATTTCGATTCTAAGGTCTTTTTCATCACTGAGATGTATTCTAAAGAATTCAAAAATTGAAGTACCTCTCATGATTATGCTTATGACTTTATTACTTTGTACATGCATTTTTGGTACATCTATATACCATAATACATACAGACATATGTGTACATCTATATACATATATTGAATATACACACATATATGCACACACATGTGCATTTTTGAAAGAAAAGCCACAAATTATATTACAGTCATTTATTTGTGTGGGAGGAGGAGTTAGAGCAAAGTGGTAAGATGAATATTTGCTTTTGAATTTGTAAGCCTTTGTCTACAGAGAAACATCAATATGACTGAATGCCTTCAGGTGTTCTAGAGTTCTGGAAGCATGGTAATAACTTCTATAGAGAAAGTATATATCTATACCTATTATCAAGAAATGTTATAGAAACTAATCTAGCACTTGGGTTGTTTTGTTTTTTTTCCTTTTCCTACCTTCAGAATACATGATCAAACATACAGAATTTTAGAGGGAGCACTGCTAAAGTTCTAATGTATATACAATTGCCTAGTGAATAAAATACTGCTATGTGATCAGGAAGCATATTTTTCATATTTATATTTGTGGAAACAATGGCGTAATAGAGTTCTGGGCTTGGAATCAAGAAAACTTGGGTTCATATTCTCTGCTACTAGCTAGAAGGCTCTGCTGGACTTATTGAACACCTCATTGTTCCTACAGAACTCTCTTAAATTATAATTTATAGACAAATGGCCCATCAGCACTGGTGAAGGGAGTTTTCATACTGAGAGGTCTCCCAGTGGATGTCAGTCACAGGTCTGGGCTAAAATAAGCAAACAGATAGCTATAAAACTGGATACACGGTTTTATAGAGTTGCCTGGGAACTAAAAAGTTAAGTAACTTGTCCAGAATCATATAGCTAGTACGTGTTAGGAGAGGTTTGAGCCCTAGTGTTTCTAACTCTGAGACCAACTCTCAATCCATTATGTCATGCTGCCTTTCATTTATGTATGCATGTATGTATATTATATACATATATACAACTCAAATTCAGAATTTCTGGCATAAATGGAAGCAAGAACATATATTCATATGATAATAAACATCAATTTTAAAACCTTTTCCTTATTTTGGCCATAGATTCTTTTTTTTTTTTTAGTTTACTAAAGCTTTTTTATTTATAGAACATAAGAGAAATTTTTCTCCATTGACCTTTACAAAACTTTCTGTTCCAAATTTTTCTCTTCTTCCCCGTGCCCCCTTCCCTAGATGGCAAGTAGTCTAATACATGTTAAATGTTAAAAAATATATGATAAATCCAATAGATGTATATATATCTACAGTTATCTTGCAGCACAAGAAAAATCAGATTTAGAAAGAGAAAAAACTTAAGAAGGAAAACAAAATGGCTATAGATTCTTATTTTTTCTTTTTGCTGAGGCAATTGAGGTTAAGTGACTTGCCCAGGGTCACACAGCTAGGAAATGTTAAGTGTCTGAGACTAGATTTGAACTCAGGTCCTCCTGACTTCAGGGCTGGTGCTCTATCCACTGCACCACCTAGCTGCCCCTATAAGATTCTTAAAAATTGGATTTGGATGAAGATTAAGGTTTTATTACTATATCTGCTTTCCTTCTGATGGGCATAGTTATAAATGGTGAAATGATCCAAAGGCAGAGGGTAATACAAAGAAAAAGAAATAAGACTTGGAACAATCTGTAGATTAAATAATCAGTCTTTATAAAGTCTGATTTTAATTTTATAGGTGACCAAATAGGCCTAGCTTATGTAGGATCCTAATAAAAAGATCTGAATGTAAACAAAATGTGAGGTACTATATTTTGCTCTATGAATCCAATCTAGGTTGATAAAGGGTACTTTGTGAATTTCCATGACCAAACTAAACTAATGAAAGGAGAGTTGAGAAAATGATCCATGCTTGATAATTGCAATCATAGAATCATAAACTCAGAATTGGAAATTATCTCAGCAGTCCAAAACATACCCAAATTACAATTCCAGTTTATAATATCCCCATTGGATGGTTATCTTCTTGAATACTTCCAGTTCCATTTGGGGGCAAGTATCATTATTAAAATATTTCAACTCATGCTAAACTAAGAAGATTTGTTTCCCTGCAATTTCTACCCATGGTCTCTGTTCTGCCCTTTGGCAGAATTTCATTAAAACAACAAGTCTGTAGCATAAACTCCATGGATTCTGGTCTTTGTAAAAGTTATACTTTAAGTCATTATGTTTGTAAGAATATTAGAGAGATTCACTCCCCTATGACTCTCCCATCACCCCCAAATCTGTGGGGAACCTCAATGGAGTCATGGCTGTAGCTGCTACAGCACTGCACTGCTCCAAACATGCTTATCTGCCAAAATGTTATGCGGGGGGCAGGGGGGGAAGGGGAGCTAACTCCCTTGCCCAGTCCTCTAATGGCTATCTAGAACGGAGACATTTTATTCTATCATCTGTGAGGAAGAACAAAAAAAATCAATCTCTTTATTTGTGTCCTTAAAGTGAAATTTAAAAACTCTTAGAATATAGGATCCATTAAGGTAAGGAGCAGATTTTTAAGAGAAATGTCATATACCATCTGAAGGGTGGGCTGTAACCTAAGTTATTAAATTTGAATAAATATCTTCCTCATGTGCATAACACTCATTCAATCTTGCTGGTTATTTAGATATACAAAACACATTCCTTTTGTGGAACTTTCTAAAGTCACCACTAAAAAAAGTTAAAGAGATTGCAAAGGTCTCATTTAAATCTTCAAAAGCAAATAAATTAACCAATCAGATTGTGCGGACTGTTTCTCAACATTCCATTTAGCTTTTAATTACCCAATAGACTGTAATAGCTCCTTTGGAACAGTTACAAGATGCCGTGTCAATTTGGCTGCCATCAACACACAACACTAAGTCCTCAAGCAAAAAAATCATTTTAAAATTATAGCTAGGAAAGGTTACTGTGCATGCGCAATGCCAAGCCTTTGAACTTCTGTGCCTTAGTCATTCAAAATTTTCTTTTTAAAAATAGCTACAGCAATTAAACCATGGGAAGCAGTCACAAACATGCCATTTTTGAGTTCCACAAGTATGAAAAGTCTCTAAGCTGGTAATATTATGTTTTCAGTTTCTGCCATAATCTCAGTGTTATTTCATTATAGTTTATCTTTGTACACATATTTATTCATTTCATTTCATTTTTGAGAAAGCATCCTCTGCCCAGAACATCTCAGAAAGCAGGATATAATATCAACACTTCATAGTTAGACATAAAACCCATTAGACAAAATAACATAAGGAGAGCAGCAGGAATTTTTTTTAAAGACAAACACAATAAAAATATAAACAAGCATATTGCAATAGCAACTTGAACCTAATTAAAATAAAGAAGGAAAGCAAAATATAGGCAACTGCCTGAAACTTAATAGGAAGTAAAGTCAAAAATAAGTTGATCCCTTGATGCCCCTTTCTTTTGAATCTTGGGATTTGGGGCCTTTACAAGTAAGTTCATACCTTCCTTGTTTATCTCTTCTTTTTTCTCCCTTCTCTCCATTTTTCTGTCCATTTCATTAAGTTTCTATAGAGAGCAAAGAGCTAGTAGACGAGCAAACACTGAGAAGGAACCAGTGTGCCGAGACAATGAGACAAAAAGCTAGGGAAAAAATGCAAACTTAGAAGAGGAAAAGAAAATAGAAATAGTGAGAGGAAAAATAAGTTTCTTGCCCTGGTGATGATTAGTCTCTGTTTCTGTTGGTCTCTCTCCCTCCTTCCTTCCACTTGGGCAGCTAAGTGGTAATAGAGTTCTGGGCCTGAAGTCAGGAAGACCCAAAAGTTCAAATCAGAAACTAGCTGTGTGATCCTAAGCAATCTGTCTGCTTCCAATTTCCTTAATTGCAAAATGTGAATAATAATGGTATCTACTCCCAGGATTGTTGTGAGGAGCAAATGAGAAATATTTATAAAGTGCTTAGTACAATGGCTGGCACATAGTAGATGCTGAATAAATACTTGTTTCCACTTCCCTTTCTTTCTTATCTCCTCCCCTTCTTCTATCTCTTTCTCTACATGGCTTTTACCATAAGAGGAGATGAAAATAAACATAATACCAAGGAGTCAAGTGTCAAGGCATTTAGTCTAAAGAAATTTTAAAGCTTAATGAGGAAATGACAGTACATGGGAGGTATTAAAGAGGAAAAGAAGAGGAGCAAAAACTGAAACGCAATAAGTAAAAGAAAGGGAAAGCATACTTGGAGAATGTTCAAATCACAAAATCAGTGGATTAGGGAGCAGGTAAAATTCTATATTTCTTCAGGCTACAATTCAACCCCAAAAAATATTTTAAAAGGAGAGGAAAAAAGTTCCATTATAATTTCATATATATAGTAATGGAGTGAGAATAAGGAGACCTATTTTGAGTTTTAAGGCTAGGGAACACAGTGGAAGATCACTTGCTGAATCTGGAGTGAAAAGACTAAGTTGAAGTTCTGCTTTGGCCAGAGTGATTTTTTTTATCTGTGACATTTGAATTACATTGACTTTCAGGTCCCTTTCAGTCCTAAATCTATGTTGCAATGATCTAAGCTGCTAGCACTTTGTTGAGCATTGAGCAACTTTGAGCAAATCACTTAATTTCTCTGTTGAATGGTCTGGGATGGTTTTTACAATTTACTCTAGTTATAAAATTATTTGATTCTTTGAAACTATTTTTAGATCACTGAAATGTTGCTGTTCAGTGATGTCCAACTCTTCATGATCCTGTAGATCACACTGCATATGGGGGTTTTCTTGGCAAAGACAGTAGAGTGGTTTTGCCATTTCTTTCTCTACTGGGTTACACCAAACACAGGCTAAGTGACTCACCCCATGGCCACATGACTAGTAAGTGTCTGAGGATGGATTGGAATTCAAATCTTCTGATTCCAAGTGCAATGTTCTATCCACTAAGTCAACTAATTACCTCCACAGAAATATACATATTTCTAAAAACGATCCTTTTTTTTTTACTCTTTTTTTAGTTTTACTTCTCCCTAAATAATTTCATATGGTTACACAGAATTATTCCTCAACTAATTCTGTGTTCCTCAACTCAGTAGATTTCCATTAAAAAAATTTTCTGAGTGTGTGTGTGTGTGTATGCATGCACATGTGGGTCAGAGAAGGGAGATATCATTAAGAATATCTTTCATTGTAAGAAATCAAAATATTAGAAAATATCAGGCAAAAAACTTCAGCTCTTATACTCAGTTTTCTTATCTGTAAAGCAGGAAGAACAACAGAGACCTACTTCACAGGTTTCAGACAAGATGATAAACACTATATAAATGTTACTTCTTATAATAATATCACAATTATTATCAAATTTTCTCCTGATTAGTGGAGTTTAGGCAGTAATAGTTATAGAATAAATCTTTAACCTGCTATTCTTTTATATTTAATGTCCAATAAGTTATTACATAGGTGAATAAAATAACTTGTTTTGCAATCTATAATAGCTAACTTTTACATAGCACTTATTGTGTGCCAAGCACTAAGCTAAGCACTTTACAATTGTTATCTCATTTGATTATCAAAGCAACCCTGGAAAGTAGGTGCTATTATTATCCTCATTTTACAGATGAGGAAACTGAGGCAAACAGAAGTTAAGTCAGTTGGCCATTGTCACACAGCTAGTAGGTATCTGAGGCTAGATTTGAACTCAGTCTTCCTGACTTTAGGCCCATCACTCTATCCAATAAGCTGCCTATCAGTCAGGCCACATTTATTATTTCCTCATTATATATTATATGCTATATACACACACAGACACACACACACATATATAGAGTTAAGCAATGGAGATATGAACAAAATTTTAAAGAACAGTATAGTAGTGCTTGTCCTCAAGAAGTTCACATTTAGGACAGATGACTTCTGGGAGCCAAGGTGGCATAGTAAGCAGGAAATCACTGTAACTCTCCTATCTTCACCTCCCAACAATGATAAAATAGTGCTCCAAAGCAAGTTTTGGAACACATGATATTCTGGAAGCCAAAGGAACTAGAACTATAACCAAGAATCATTTACCCAGCAAAGTTAAAGATAACACTCCAAGGGAGTTGAAAATTATTATATTAGAAAAACATTAAATTTCTCATTAGTCCTCTTGTCCAACAGAACAGACTATTTCAAATCCAAGGCAGATATAATACCTTGCCTATGATTGAACCAACTATGTGATGATCTTGGATAAATTATGAGCCCTCTCTTGGGTTTTCTTGTTTTTCACTTGAAAAATAAGTTGAGTAAATTACATAATCCCAAAATTCCCTTTTAGGAGAGAAGATTGAAAATTTCCCTACATGCAGATTGTGATGTGTAAAATGTGAACAGTACTCTTTTTTTGTAATTTAAACTTCAAAAAACCCCTATCATTATATTGTACAACATATAAGAGGGGTTAATAAAGAAATGTATGTAATTTCAAGAATAAGCAGAGGTAACCTGGCAATAGATAGACCTCCAATATTTTTTAACTATGTGACCATGGGCAAATGAATCTAAGTCTGAACTTACTGTCCTATTATTATTGTTATTAATGATATACATCTAAGGGGCAGCTAGGTGGTACAGTGGATAGAGCACCAGCTCTGGAGTCAAAACCTAAGTTCAAATCTAGCTTCACAATTACTAGCTGTGTGGTCAAACTAGGCAAAAACTATAGCAATCTAGTGTTTGATAAACCCAAAGACCCCAGATTTTGGGATAAGTACTCACTATTTGACAAAAACTGCTAGGAAAATTGGAAACTAGTGTGGAAGAAATTAGGGCTTGACCCACACCTAACACAACATACCAAGATAAGATCTAAATGGGTTCATGATCTAGATATAAAGAGTGATATTATAAGCAAATTAGAGGAACATAGGATAATTTACCTCTCAGACCTGTGGAGAAGGAAGGAATTTGTGTCCAAAGAACTGGAACTCTTAATTGTATAACAGATAGATAATTTTGATTATATTAAGTTAAAAAGTTTTTGTACAAACAAAACTAATGCAGACAATATTAGGAGGGAATCATCAAATTGGGAAATCATCTTTACATTTAATGGTTCTGATAAAGGCCTCCTTTCTAAAATATACAGGGAATTGACTCATTTATAAGAATTCAATTCACTCTCCAATCGATAAATGGTCAAAGGATATGAGCAGACAATTTTCAGATGATAAAATTAAAACCATTTCCAGTCATATGAAAAGGTGCTCCAAATCACTATTGATCAGAGAGATGCAAATTAAGACAACTCTGAGATACCACTACACACCTGTCCATACTGGCTAAGATGACAGGAAAAGATAATGACAAATGTTGGAGGGGAGGTGGGAAAACTGGGACACTGATGCATTGTTGGTGGAACTGTGAACGGATCCAACCATTCTGGAGAGCAATTTGGAATTATCCTCAAAAAGTTATCAAACTGTGCACCCTTTGACCCAGCAGTGTTTCTATTGGGCTTATATCCCAAAGAGATCTTAGAGGAGAGAAAGGGACCCACATGTGCAAAAATGTTTGTGGCAGCCCTTTTTCAGGTGGCTAGAAACTGGAAACTGAATGGATGCCCATCAATTGAAGAATGGCTTAATAAATTATGGTTTAGAGCAGAACCTGGAGATCATCATACACAGCAACAACAGTATTACATGATGATCAATTCTGATGGACATGGCTCTCTGAAACAAAGAATTGTTTCAAACCAGTTCCAATTATTCACTGAAGAAAACCATATACACCCAGAGAGAGGGATATGAAATATGGACCACAACGTAACATTTTCATGATCTCTATTGACATTTGCTTGCATTGTGTTGCCTTTCTCTGATTTTCTTTTTTTTTCTTGTAGATAGGATTTTTCTTGCATAACTTGTCAAGCATTTCAACATTATTAACATGTAGTGGACTTCCTGCCATCTAGGGGAGGGGAGGGGACTGGGGTAAAATTTGTAATGGAAAGCTTTGTAAAGATCAATGCTGGGGAACTACCCATACATATGTTATACAAATAAAAAGCTTTAATTAAAAAAATAAAATAAAATACAAAAAAATTATGGTTTATCAATGTCATGGAATATTATTGTTCTGTAAGAACCAACCAGCAGGATGATTTCAGAGAGGTCTGGAGAGACTTGCATGAACTGATGCTAAGTGAAATGAGTAGAACCAGGAGATCATTATACATGGCGATAACAAGATTATATGATGATCAATTCTGATGGACATGGCTCTCTTCAACAATGAGATGATTCAAACCAGTTCTAATTGTTCAGTGATGAAGAAAGTCATATACACCCAGAGAGAGGATTGTGGGAAACTTAGTGTGGACCACAACATAGCATTTTCACGGTCTCTACTGATGTTTGCTTGCATTATGTTTTCCTTCTCAGATTTTTTTTTCTTATAGATCCAATTTTTCTTGTACAGCAAGATAACTGTATAAATATGTATACACATATTCGTTTTGTCAAGTATTTTAACATAATTAACATGCATTAGACTTCGTGCTATCTAGAGGAAGGGGTTGGGGAAAGGAGGGAAAAATTTGTAATAGAAAGTTTTACAAGGGTCAATGATGAAAAATTATCCATGTATATGTTTTGCAAATAAAAAGCTTTAATAAAAAAACAATTATTAGCTGTGTGACTTAGAAAGTCACTTAATCCTGATTGCATCCATAAAAATAATAAATAAATAAATAAATAAATAAATAAAATAATAAATACCCAAGCAATAACTCCCACAATTTTTATTTGGTAGTGGTGAAAAAATTGTTGGGTCAGATACCAACAAAGAGAATGACGTAGGTCATTTCAACCCCAATTTTCTGCTGAAATACAGAGGCTATTGTGAATTCCCAAGATGGGCTATTTCAATCCCAAGAACAATTTACTTTCAAGAGAAAATAAATGGATATACACTTGGAAAGGTACAGTGAAACCAGAACAGAGAGAGTTCAGAAAACCAAGAAAGTCATTATGAATTGGAGAGACGCAGATTAGAAGTCCCACCAAAGATAAGCAGTACAGCATGGGGGAAGAAGCCGGCTGTGCTCCACAGCATGTGTAAAGTTTATAGGATACAATAGGATGTGGATTTTCCAGACTAATTGGGGATTTAACGATCTGGATAATCAATTTTTCCAGATAATTGATCATGATGGATCACACAGGCAAATGAGTCATGGGCCAGTTAGGTAAAAGGGCCAAAAACTGGTCTTCCAGATGACCTGCATTCAGTAAATTGATGATCTAATCTACCTACATGTTAATATTGCAGGAAAATAGAGGTATTTATTTCTGCAACTTTCAACTATAATTGTCTAGATCGCTATATGTAAAGAAACTGCTGCTGGGATGGAAGGCCTTTTTGGGGGTTACATGAAGGCTTTCAGACCACTTACCATACCAGAACAGTGAATTTAATAAGTGGCTCCCTAGTGTTCTAAAAAAATTAATATAGCTCCAAAAATGACTACATTTTGCTCTAGGCAAAAGATTCCTAGGCTGTAAAGATCTGGTCCACTAAAGGAATATTCTGAAAATTGCAGATATTTTTTCAAGATATATAAATTCACTAACACATTACACCTTTAGAAATACATAATATAGTTTGGTTTGCTTATAATGTAGTTCAGAAAATGTGCCTTATGTAAGACAATTATGAATGGACTATTGTGTCAAAATGATGCAGCAATCTAATAGAAGAGACTATTTGTGCATTGTCCATCTGGAAAAAGCTTGGATTCTTACCCCCCCCCTTTTTTTTTTTTTTGCTGCAGTTCTGCATACTGGAGAGTGAAGAGAGGCACAGAGCAGTGCACATTCCACAGAAAAATAATGCGGACTGTTTGCTGATGCAGCAGGGTGCAGGAGCCATTCATACCATTTGTCATTCTTCTACTGCAAAGACCCACAATGATTCCCCATCAGCGTCACAGAAAAGTGAACACTTCTTTTGGATGGCTTTTCAATCCAGGAGGGCTTTTATAACATTTTTTTAAAAATGTATTTTAAATGAAGCTTATTCTTGGCCTCTAGCTTGTCCCTGTAAAATATTCATTTCCCTTTGGACTGTATGTATGTACATAAAAATCTCTATAGCTCATTATATTTCAAGGCTGTGCTTCACTCCTGCAGTAGCTAACTTTTATTGATGAGTAATTAATTAGTATATCTAGGTGTGCCTTACTTCAGAATTTCCCCCACACTTTTTTTAAGTTGAAACAAAGAAATAAAAGTTACTTTGCCATACTGTTAAAGACTTCATTTTAAAAAGTTGAGCTTCCCAATATAAATTCTAGTTTCATTTTTTAAAAATTCCTATATTTAGACACAATATTAGGATCATAGGATATAGGACTAAAAGGGATTCATTAGAGATCATGTAGTCTAAATTCCTTTTGTTACATATGAGGCAGCTGAGGCCCAGAGAAGCTGAGTGAATTTAATTCAATTAAACATTTATTAAATACTTTCTATATTACAGGTGCTGGTGATAGAAAGACAAAAACAAATCAATCCTCAGCCATAAGGAGTGTACATTCTGCTGAGAGGAAACAGCATATTAATAGATAAGTCTATACAAAGAAATGAGGGAAGGAGGAGGTGAAGTGGAGGGGCCCAAATAGGAGATCATGAAAGTATTTCACATGGAAAGTGACAATTAACCTGAACCTTGAGGAGATCCAGTGACTCCAAGGAGAAGGGGGGAAGAAGAGACTTGGAAGCCTGGGGAATAGAGTTCAAAGGCACAGAGGTGGGAGATAAAAAGTTGTGTGCATGGCTCAGCAGTAGATTAGTTTGGCTGGAACATAGAACATAAGAGTAATATGAAATCAGTCCAGAAAGATTATCCTCTTGGAAGGTAGTTAACTGTCTTATTGCTTGTAATTTTTAATTCAGCGCCTGGCATATAGTATATTCGTTTTTTGTTTGTTTGTCTTTATGTCTTTATTTTTAATTTATTTTTAAATTTATTTTCAGTTTTAAATTCTGTTACTCCCTCTAAAACTTTCACCACTCATTGTGAAGGCAAGAAATATGATACCAATTATACATGTGAAGTCATGCAAAATGTATATGAATTTAAATTCCAAGCCAAAGTATTTGTATTTTATTCTACTGGCAATAGGGAGCCAATGAAGCTTCCTGGATAGAAAAGTGAGAGGGTCAGATCTGGGTTTATAAATATCATTTTGCCTGCTCTGTGACAACGAATTGGAGAAGAGGGAAACTAGTGGGAGGAAAACCAATTGTCTGTAATAGAACAGGAAAGACTTGATGACAGGCTGAAGTAGTCTGGTGGAAAAGACAAAGATAAATTTGAGAAATATTAAGAGTAGTGGAAATAGCAAGACTTAACAATTAATCAGGGATAGAAGTTAAGGGAAAATGAAAAGTCAAGGATAACTCTGAGATTATAAACCTGTGTTATTAGATAGATGGTAGTAACCATAACAGAAATGGAATTAAGGAAATGGGAGTGGTTGTTTTAGGAAAATAAAGATATATTCTTCATGTGTAGATTTGAATATATCCTTTTGCTCAAAATATCTCACCTTGTCAATAATAAAAAAAATACTTTTTCTGGCATTGATAGTCCTGTATAACCTGGTCCTACCCTGGACTTTTTCAGCTTTCCTATACAATGCTTTTTTTACATATATGGTCCTATGATATGCTAAATCAAAACTATAACCTGTTCTTTTTCTGTACATGCCTTACATTTTCTAGCTTTTATTTTTATATAATATGTTTCCTATGCCAGGAATGCTTATACTTGATTTACCTACTAAATCCTATCTATTATTAGGGATAAGCTTAAATGCTACCTTCTTTAGGAAGCTTTCCCAAACTGCCTAGTTAGTTATGACCTTCTCTGTTCCAAAAAATTTTCTATTTGGCATCCAAAGCCTTTCATAATCTGTCTCTCTATACCATCTCCTGGCTCTGAGCATTCCCCCTGTCTGTCTTCCATGTATGGAAAGCTCTTCTTCCTCACCTTTACTTCCTGACTTATCTGGTGTCTTTCAAGTCCCAGGTAAAATTCTGCCATCTACATTCATTCTAGTGCCCTTACCTCTGTGGATTATTTCTAATTTACATTGCATATGGCTTGTTTGGAAAAAGCTTGTTATAGCATGCTATTTTCCTGATCAAAATCGAATTCTTTGTGATTAGGGTCTATCTTTAAACTTTCCATTTGTATCCCTAGTGCTTAGCACTGTATGTGACACATTTGAGTTTTTATAATATTTATTGTTATTAGATCAATTCTTAGAACTATATGTATATACATATATTTGTATATTTCTCTATATTTGTACAAGCTATTTCCCTTAATAGAATATATGCTCTTACTGTTTGTTACTTTTAATTCAGTGCCTAGCTCAGAGTATATTACTTTTTTATTTTTTGTCTTTATATCTTTATTTTTTATTTATTTTAAAATTTATTTTCAGTTCTAAATTCTCTTGCTCCCTCCATTCTTTGAGAAGGCAAGAAATATTTTGTTCATTATGCATGTAAAATATATGCAAGGCATATTTCCTCATTAGACATGTGAAAAATAAGAGTAATAAAAATAAAGAGAAAGCAATGTGTTTCAATATGCACTCAGAGTCTATCAGATTTTTTTTTTTAACTATAGGCAGATAACATTTTATACCATAAGTGCACTGGAGTTGTGCGTGATCATTACTGATCAGTTACTAAAGTCTTTCACAATAGATTGCTATTACAATATTGCTTTCACTTATGTGCATTGTTCTTCTGGTTTTGCTCACTTCACTTTTTATTAGTTCATATATGTCTTAGGTTTTTCTAAAATCACAGCCTTTGATGGGGGGGCGGAGCCAAGATGGCAGAGTGAAAACGTGACTCTCTGTGTCTCCTCCGATCTTCTCTCAAATCAACAATAAAATAAGACTCTGAACTGATCTTCAAGTCAATGAATTCAGAAATACTTGGACTTGCTTGCTGATATCTCTGAAGAACTTCACATCAGGTTTGTCTAACTCAGACAGAGGGATAAAGAGTGGTGTAGGCCAGAAGTGAGGTTGGGACTCAGCTCATTGTGGCAAAAACTCCAAACTCCAAACACCAAACACCTGGAGTTTATCTGAGGCACTTGGGACACTCTGCCCCTGATTGGGGGCAGGTGTTCTGGCAGACTTGCCTTGTTTAAGGAGTAATTCTGACTTAGTCCTAGCCCCCACCGGCCCAGCACCTTAAATGAATTCACCAAATTGCCCCAGGGCAAAGAGCTTCAGCCGCCATTTTTCCAAACCTTAAAGAGACATATACTCTGTCTAAAAAAAATGAAGAAGCAGAAGAGAGCTCTCACCATAGACAGCTTTTATCAAGACAAAGAAGGGCTGATCCCAGATCCTGAGGTTCCTTTAGACAAAACTCCAGAGGATGTTATTAAGGACCATCACTGGTCCCCTTTTCAAAAGGCCTTTCTGGAAGATTGCATAAAGAATCTCAAAAGAGAGCTGGAGGATAAATGGGAAAATAAACTGAAGTCAGTGCAAGAACCTCTCCAAAAGAGATATGATAAAGACATCAATTTATTGAAAAATAAAATTAGTGAAGTGGAAAAAGAGTGCAATGAACAAAAAAATTCAATTGGCCAGTTACAAAAGGAGCTTAAAAAGGTAACTGAAGAAAACA
>JAJPUD010011955.1:0-45230 GCA_023553655.1 Myrmecobius fasciatus
TGAAGGGACTGAACTGGATTATCTCTTATGGAATTTCTAGTTCCAATGATTGTTTTGATATTTAGTTGAAAAACACAGGAAGAGAAAAATATCTCTTCTACAAAACATAATTGACCAATCATTGTTTCTTTCTGGTTATTTTTCTGCATGCTAATGAGATCAAAACACTGGCAAATGCTGCTATTTCTTTTAATATTTTGATCAAATCCACACAAGCTTTGAACCTTCTTTCATAACAAGGGATAAAAACAACAGTCCAGTGGTCTGTGACAGTCCTGTGCCATAGAATACTTTGAGTCAGATAGTTTCATGATACACAATGAACTACTGTAAGTACAAAAGGATGCTAAATGGTGTTATCTGGAATAAAGAGCACACACTTCAAGTAAACCATGAAATAGAGAAGCAACATTATGAAAATAGGTTTACTGTCAAATAGACAATTAAGAACTAAAGTATGGTAGGAAAGAAATGCATTCATTTGCTAAAGCCAGGGATAATAACATCACTTCTTACAAAGAAAATAGAGGTATGGAATTTTTATCCACAGGGTTGAGTATACATTTTCAGGCACCATTGGCAAATCTTTATTACCCAATCTATCCGAGAGAAAATTAAACCTGCTTCTTCAGCTTGTGGACAGGTAGTTGGAATGCATCTGTTAATAGAGTTCTTACAACAGAATTAATTTATCATTTAGAATTATGCAAGTGTGAGAGTATTCCTTGCAGTAAATAATGAGTGCTCTGCAAGGCAAATGTTGCATCTCCCCAAATGAGCTGATGGAATCTCTTCAGTAAATACAAACCCTGGCAGAAATTCATTTCTTTCACAATTAAAAACTAATTATTTGTCTAAAATAAAGAAAATGGTAATTTTATGCATTAATCTTTAGTAAAGGGAGTCCTATAAAGCCATGGCATTGGGAAATCTCAGTATCCTTTGCTTACAGAGATGAATATGATAATTTCAGTCATTATTTGTAAATATGAAACTTAGAGCTGAGATCCCAGTTGGCAGTTATAGCCCTGGAGTGGGAACAATAAGTATAAGACAACTGGAAGGAGAGAGGTGGCCATTTTGAGGGCAACAGGGGAATATAGTCTTTCACAGTTGGCTATCTGAAACACATATGTGGCACAATTAGTGGAGCAATTTTTTGGCATTGTGGGGGCATTTTCTGCTAATGTAGCCATTAATCTCATGATAAAACTGACTGGATAGATTCAAGCAATGTGATTGGCTCTCAATCACTCATATAGCCAGTGGTAAATGGGTCTTTCACATTGACTGTTATTAGTTTAATACCCAGGTCATGTATGGCAAAGACAAATATATAACAAGCATTGAGATAATGGTAACAATAATATTGACTAAGGTTCACGTGGAATTTTAGATACCTGATATCATTTGATAGTAATCCTTCAAGATAGGGGCTATCATATTACCCTGAGTGTCCTGTAACAGAAGGGATATGAATTGCTTTCCTTCACACATTCTTTGTCTACAATTTTTCACTTTGTGTATGCTCTCTACTCATGACTTCTATAGCTGTCTACCTTCTCATCTCCAATGTTGCTGAGCATATTTGTGAAATATTACCCATCAATTATATGGAGAAAAGGAGGAAAGAAGCATTTTAAGTCTATTGTGTGCTGGACACTGTGCTAAGTGTTTTGCAAATGCAATCTCATTTAATCTTCATTCACTACAACCTTTTGAAGTAGGTGAAATTATCCACATTTTACATACATTGAAACTGAAGCAGATGGACAGAGATAAAGTGATTTATCCAGAGTCACATGGTAAGAAATATCTAAGGCCAAAGTTGAGAAGACCCAGGGCTTCATCTGTACTGTACTGGAGATGTCTAGGAGTGGTGTTTTGTAGCTCTCATTCTTTCTATGCCATTTCAATGATTACCTTTGTATCAAGATAATTATTTATCTTTAAATCATTTATTCATTTGGAATTATTTAGTTATCTAATTATTCAAGATAATTATTTAATGTAAGGACTTGGGAATGGGGGAATATGACTCATGGGATATATATGTATATATGTATATGTATGTGTGCAGTTTTAAGATTGTAGCTTCACGGAATACTTTGAACTTGGAAGGATTGTCCCCCAGGGTGAATCTGTCTAAATGGAGGAAATGTCTCCTGGAGGAAATCAAGGCATTTGTATTTTAAGGGACTTGTTCAAGACCACTCAGCTGGCAAAGTCTGAAACAGGATCTGAAAAAAAAGGTTTCTCTGACTCAAATCCTAGCATGCTATTTTACAAACTGCCTCCTACAATGAGACTTCTTTGGGAAATTCCATGCTTTTCAAATACCAAACCCTTCAATCTGATTAGAAAGAAAATAGTGCAACTCAGAAAGGAGAAATGGTCCTTAGATGTGAATGATGGCAGGCTAAAGGAAGTCTCCTTCTGGGTCACAATCAGCAAACAATATGGTCATCAAGACAGACTAGAGAAGGCTGAAACTACCATCATCACTAGGGAATGTTCTCTGTGTGTTGGTATTGTTGAAATATGTTATGCATCTGTTGAACTCCACTGAAATGAAGCTTTCTCTGAGAGCCTTTCTTCCAATAACATCCCATTTCTTTTGTCCTAAATTCCTTTGTCACAATAGGCAGGCACCTTCAAATAATTCCTCAGACTTTTCTTTCATTTCAGAATGTCTTGTCCAAGATAGCTCTCTGGATTTAAAATCCAGATACACACAATTAAAACAATAACAACAACACCACCTAGATACCAAATATAAATCTCACTCTCTTGTCCCAGTGATCCCATAACACTAAATTTGGACATTTAAGGTCAAAGAAAGCCTCACAACATATTATGAGCCTGTGTCTGAGGTATGAGAAGCTAAAAAAGAAGTCTTTTGCAAATATGAACAATGCAAAATTTTGCTTGATAACTTTTAATATTTAGACTATTATCTTTATTTCATTCATTATCATTGTATTACTTCATTACTCTACCTTCCCCCAAGATTGTCTTGAAATCACACCAAAAAAATATTTGTAAAATTTAGAACTTTTCAAACTTTGATTAGGGTATATATTATCTTGCTTTTTTTTTCAATAACTCTGCAAGACAGAAAAAGTGTTTAGAACCTTTTTCAATGAGTAAACAGGGGGGAAGTGACTTACTGAATGTCACATGACTAGATAGCGGCAAAGCAGGAGTGGATCCCAGCTCAAGTGATCCTCCAATCCTAGGATGAAGGCTAGGAGAAGCTATTGAAGGTCATTTGGCTCTCATTCCTCATATCATGACAGGAAACTGAAGTTCAAGGGATTTTTAGGGACTTGCCCAAGATTAAAAAAATACAAAGAAGTTGAGATCTGAGGCCTAGTTCTCTGATTGAAAAATAGGATTTTTCCATTATCCCACTGAAAAATAGCATTGTGTAACATGTAGAGTGCCAATGCTGGAGTCAGGAAGGCTGAATTCAAATCCAGCCTTTGACAGTTCCTAGCTATGTGACCCTAGGGAAGTCACTTAACTCTCTTTGCCTCAGTTTCTCATCTGTAAAGTGACCTAGAGGACATGGCATACTTTTCCAGTATCCCTGCCAAAAAAATCCTAAATGGGGTCAGGAAGAGTCAGACACAACTATGATTCAAGAACAAAAATTATACAGAGACCACCAGTCTGGAAGCCTGGAAGACTTGCATTCAAATCCAGTCCTTCCTCTGATGCATACAGGCTGTGTGATCCTGGACAAGTCACTAAAACCTTAGTACCCTGGGTAAGTGTCCAAGACTGATTTTCAGAGAAAGCTCTGATCCGTAGGGGTGGAATGGGGTACATCTTCTGATGGGTTCTTTTAACAATGAGTTTATAGCTCCAGTCCCTATCCCTATTATTATCTCTCACAATCTCCCTCCTAATAATAGTCTGGGTCTTTTTTTCTTTATAATGTGTCTCCTTCCCTGCTCAACATCCTAAAAGGGACCATCAGATATTGGCATATTGGAATAGATCTGGTCCGTAATATGAATTTCTTAGGTTTCTTGAGTGGAAAAAAACACATAGGATGGTGGAAGGAGGAAATGGGAAGAGATGAAAATTACTATGTTACAGAGATAAAAATAGCTATGGTAGAAGCTTTTTTGAATGACAAAGTTGAAGATTTTGAGATGAAATTTGGTAACAACTATAATTCCTTCTCTCTCTACAGATCAGTATCATTTTCAATAGAACTATAGCCCTTACCTGGAAGAGAAAATTAAATGATGGCTAAGTCAAAGAATGGTTCCAATAAAGTACAATTGATTCATTGTAGAATTCTTGACCAAACGTTCATTCCTGTTGTTGCTTCACTTCTGGCACTTCAAGATTGGGTTGGACTAAAATTTCAACACCTGATTCTTCCCCTCCCTTGACATTATTCCACTTATGATTTCTCCCTTAAATATTGTATTTACTCTGGCCTTTTATATGATGCTTAGTGTGGCCTTGGGGAATCTAGGTAGTACAGTCTCTTTGTGTCTCTCTCTTTTTCTCTCATTCTCTCTCTTTCCCTCTCTTCTTCCTTACCTCCCTTTCTCTCTGTCTTTCTCTCTTTCTTTCTCTCTCTCTCTCTTTTTCTCTTCCTCTCTGTCTCTCTGTGTCTCTCTGTGTCTCTCTGTCTCTGTCTCTGTCTCTCTGTCTCTGTCTCTCTTTGTCTCTCTCTATCTATCTATCTATCTCTATCTCTATCTCTCTTTCCCCCTCTAAAGTCACTCAACTCTAAATCTCTGAGCTTAGGTTTGAGAGGCAGCTGTGACCGATTGGATGGAGAGCTGGACTTGACCTTAGAAGATCTTGGCCCAAGTCTGGCTTTTGACAACTATAAGCCAAAAAACACACCTATGTGATGCATGTAATTTAAGCTACAGTTAAGTGCATTTCACAAAATTCACAAAAAGTGCATTTCACAAAATTCTAAGTGACGAACAAGTTGTCTAGATGTTTTGAGTAGATGTTTTCAGAGTAGATGATGTTTTCAGAGTAGATGTTTCCTTAGACCAGTTAAATTTTAGAACTAGGCCAAAAATGTTTTTTTTTTGTTAATTATAAGGATTTTTAATTATGTGGAACCAGCTAAGTTCTTTCTAAGATCCTGGAGACTACATCTACATTTAATCTATATGCCTGAGACATCAGATTGGCATGGAATGTAGATCATTAGGCTTGGAGTAAGAACTACATTCTGTTACTGCCTCAGACACTCCACTCACTGTGTGACATTCAGCAAGTCCCTTAACTTCTCTGTGCTTCAGTTTTCTTATCTGTAAAGTTAGATTGACAATAATATTTATCTTACAAGAGATCAAAGGAGATAATATAAATAAATCACTTTGTAAACTTTTAACTGGACAGAAAATGATTTTATTTCAAATAGCTATTTAGGGACAACATATCCAGACTTCTAGCAATCTACAGCATAGAAAGAGCTTGAACTGAATTCAAATAATGAAACCAATAGTTACATCAAATGTCACAGATAATACAAAATTTTTCATATCCATTTACATATATTTGCTGGTTTTACTTAAATGTCTATATATGTACTCTTTTTAAGCTGCATACTACAATGAAAGCTGGGCTAGATGAATGACTTTTATTTGAGAACAGCAAAGCAAATTAATGCATATAATTGATACTTGATGAAGTCTTTTTGATGATTAAGTAAAAACAAAAGAATTCTTTAAATAGATGTAGATTATATAGGGCAAAGGAATTCAGTTCTATGCAAATAAAAGAAAGGAACAGAACGAAGTGGAATAATGTCAACACTTCCTAATCTATTAGTAAATAATTTAAGGAAGAACAAATTTCTGTAGACATTCATGCTACTAAGATGACAGCTAATATATTCTTTCTCATATTTCTTTGGATTTAGTTTATTTGTAAAATTTAGAATTCTTGAATGAAGGTTTTCACTTGTTCTTTTTAAATTAATATTAAGTACTTTGGACTTCTAAGGAATCAATGACAATATAAAATATTTCTATTAAATGGGTACTTGCCTATTTGATATAAATATAAGTAAATTTGTTGATATCCCTCAGATGAAAGGTGTTATATAAGAACTATATAATTTCCTCAACCAGAAAAATAAATTTATATCAAGAGATTGCACTGTTACTGGCCTAAAAATCCAAAAGTTACAGGACATATTTAAATCATAAGAATATATTTCTAATTGCTATCATAATCAAATATTTTATCTAATTATGACATCATCCTTCAAATTAAACAAATATCAGGAAGTCTTTCCAAAATGTGTTTCATTATAAAGGTGAGAAAATATATAAGTTTTGAAAATGAGTTCACTAGAAAGTGATACTATTATGGGTACACTTGATATTGAATTTCCTTACTTCCATCAATACTTTCCCACTCAATATTCTCACTCGACTCCTCTTATGATCAATACTGCTTGAAATGCAAATTGTACATTTTCAGCTTTGTGATTGGATTCATTACACATTCCTAACACTTATCCTGTGACATGATCAGTGGGTATCTATTTGAATGATAACCTTTTTTTTTTTAATGTCTATCCCTAAACCATGCAACTTTTTGAAGAAGAGCCTTTCAGGTAACATTTTACTCTACTGAATCATTTTTTTAATGATCAACAAATAATAAATACAGTAGAATCTTGTATTCTTTAGAATTTTCCATTAATTTTGTAATGGTAAATATGAGATCTACTATGAAATATCACTAGATAAAGCCCTATTCCTTTCCAATAGCCTCATGAGGATGTATCAACAAGGATTTATTATGCACTGGATACTATGTTAAGTGCTACATATAGAAAGAAAGATCAAAACACAGTCCCTACCCTCAAAGGGATCCATTTCTTAACTGTGTAACCCTAAGCAAATTAATTAACTTGGATTTTTTTTGCTTTTTTTTTGACTCAGTTTTCTTATCTGTAAAATGGGGATAAGAATAGCATCTACCTCCCAGCATTATTGTGAAGATTAAATGAGATAGCATTATAAAGTGCTTATCATCATTCTAGGCATATAGCAAGCACTGAAATAAATGTTAGCTATTAAAAACATATTCTAATGGGAAAGACAACATTTAAACAACAAGGTCCACACAAGTTATATACAGTAGAAATAGGAGGTAATACTGAAGGGAAGCAACTATTAGTAAGGGAAGGTAGGGAGGAACTGGAACACGTTCCTTGTAGAAAGTGTTATTTGAATAGCATCTTGATGAAGTAGAGATATAGAGATGAGAGAGAACATCCTAGATATGGATATAACTCATCAAAAGGCATTAAGCTGGAAAATGGAACATCATGGACGATAGCAAGAAAACCTGATGAGGATCCATCAATGGGACGAAGACACTCTGGTGGAGGGATATTACAAGATGAGAAGAAACCAAGTATTAAGAGAATTTCCAAGATGAGACTGCAGTTAAGGCATTCAAGATATAAGGAGCAGAGATGGGAAGGAAATATAGGCTGGCCAACCCAAGATCATTCACAAAAAGGAGTCCTATTATGATATTAAAATCCCAATAAGCTAACACCATCTTCAATGGTGGAAAAATTTCTTAGAAAAATCGCCCCTGATTTTTTTCCATTGTCCATCTTTTTGTTATCTTCCTTTCAATTTTTGTCTTTAAATATCCTTTGAATGATTTTATCTAGTTATGACTTTAGGCAATCATTGTCTAACCTTGTTTTTCTTTCCTTGTTACCACTGTTTCAAGGCAATTCTAATCATAATGCTTCATCATCCTTCACAAGATTACACAAAATTAATATTCTGAATCAGTGTTGTCTCCTTAACAACATTTAACAAGTAAATTAAATTGTATACTAAGATAGAATTTAGGTTTTTTTGTTCTCCTTATTACAAGAAATTATTATATCACTTAAACTTCTCCTTTGTATAACAACTCTTATGTTGATAACTTTCCCTCAAATGATTTCCCTGTTTTTTTTTCCTTTTGGTAACAATAAGTTTTACAAATATTGCATGAGTCATTTGAATTACATAACATAGATTTTTCTCATTTTATTTGTTCTCATTTTTTAATCAATTTTGATCTTTGTTGTATTAGCTATGAGATTTCTCAAAAAATATAGATTGCCTTGTTCAAAAAAACATCTAATTAATAATACTACCCAAGGCACAAACTAAGAAGTATGCTTGATAAAGGTCTTCACCATTGTCATGGAAGAAGTCTAGCACAGAGTTCAAGGTGATAGAAGATTCATTCTCTGCATATGATGAGATACTCCAAATGCTTCATTTGCAGATTATATCACACTTCTATCAAGTCTGAGAACAGTCTAGCACCTTCTCTGAAGAATGCTTCTCATCCAATTAAAATATGCAAAAGAACTAATATATCAGTATGTATGTGTGTATGTGTGAGTGACTTGGATAGAGAATGTGAATGAACAATGAGCTAAATTCAGAATTTAAAAGGAGGGAAAGAGAAGACTAGATTACTTTTAGAATACTGTGAAATTCTTTAATAACTACAATATTCCCCCAAAACAAAAGCTTGTTTTTAAATCCAATATTCTTGCAGTGATATTGTTTGACAGCTAGTGATGAAACAGTACAAAGGATTAAAGTAAAGGTAGGGGCAACCCAGTAATATATTACAAACAAGCAGCTAAAAACAAAAAAGCAAATTATGTCATTAAAGAAAATGTTTAATTGAAAAAAAAAAGCTGGTGAAAAATGGGCTAGTTCTGAACTGGGCCCTACTTAGGCCTAGACTTCTGGGAATTTATGTTTGATATTGTATTAAAATGAGACATTCAACAAAAGGGCATTCAACAGTCAACAAAATACTTGTTTTATCATAGCAGAAGAAAAAAATATTCCACAAGGATAGGCAATGAGTAAGCCTTAAGTTGATTGAGTTGAGTGCAATTCTTTTGCCCAAATTGCCCATCATTATCTATCAGCCAAGTATCAGAGAAAGTACCTGGAGCTTTTCATTGTTGTTTTGTTACTCAGGTAACCGGGAAGTAATGACAATAACCTTAGTCTTTAATCTCCCGGAATAACATATCTTAAGAATATTTTTAAACATCTTTTGAGGAAAAACTCCACTCACTTGGGGGATGGGATTTGGTTATCTTTCTTATCATAAGTCAAAACAACAACAGAAAGAAAAAATGGGGTAGATTCTCTGTTTTGAACTTATGGCAGGACATAAACAAGGATTACATAGGATGAGCAAACAGGAATTCTACATAGTATCTGGGAATATTCTATATTGATGAGATCACAAATCTAAAAGAGTACTACAACATTCCTAAACCACTAGGAATATCACATTTCAAAAAAAAAAAAGGCTTTTTGTCTGCTTCCTCTACTGCCTCAATGCTTCCCTTCAGTAGAATGAGCTAGTTAGTTCTTCTAACTCTTTATATATCAAGATAAAACTTGAATTCAAAATGATTCAAGTAGGGCAATAGTATCAAGCTCAAATATGAATAGTATGACAAAAAGATTCCTGTTGGCTATATATCATAGAAAACCACAAATTAGTATTAATTATGTTCTATTGTATTTTTATTTATTTTGTTTACATTTCCCAAATATATCTATTCTGGTTCCCAGCTACACTGGACAGTAGGGTGATACTTAGGACCTTAGAGGAGCTCGTAAATTGAGAAGCAAAATGTGGCCCTTTTTTTGGTGGAGAAACAGAAACATAAATAAAATCAAGCACTTTGCCAAATAGCTAATTACTGAATGTTAGAAGCTAGATCACTGAAAGTTAAAAGCTAGATCATGAAATTTAATTAAAGGCATTTCTTAAGTATCTTCTATGTACTTGGCTTAGGAAATAGAGACAATAAGGAACATGGAAATTGCTTCAAAGAGTTTTTATTTTACTGGAAAGAAAAAAATGCAAAGAAAGTAATTTAGAAATAACGCTCTGCCTATACCATTTCCCACCCAAACCAAGACTCAAAACTCAAACAGATCAGGTCCAGTCTCAGAAATTGATCCAAAATGGTCAGAATCCCATTTTGGTTCACTTTTCCCATGTGGAAAATCTCAAAAACCAACTTAGTCTATATTTAAGGGGGGAAATGAATACATTTCTATATACAAAGTTGAAGAGAAAAAATATTTTTGTAAAACTATATATCTTCATTATATGCAACTTACTTTAAAAAATATAATAAATTCAACATATTACTTTTCTTTCTTTTAATTTATTGACTTGTTTTGGTTTCATATAAAATTTTCAGATTGCCCCAATTCCAGATAAGACTTCTTATAATAAAGTTTTAAAAATTAAGCAAAATTAGCAATACAGTTACCTCATCTTAAAGTGGTTGCAATATTTCATATTTCTAACATACTCTTTCTCTCTGTTTTTATTTTTTTAATTAACAGAAATCTATTTTCTCTCTTTCCCACTCTCTACCCTATTAAAAAAGAAGGAAAGAACAAATTCTTTGTAACAGATATACTTAGTCAAACAAAACAAATATATGTGTGGTGTATGTCTCATCCTTCACCTTAAATCTCTCACCTTTCTTTCACAATTAGTGTTCTTTTTCAGTCCTAGAAATCATAGATCCTTATTGGATTGATCATAGTTCTTACAGCTTTCAGTACTGTTTAAAGTGTTCAGATTTTGTTCATTCCATTCTTTAAAGGTTTATAAAATATTTTGAGATTTTCCATTTTTGTAAGAGTTATAATATAAAAAAATTGTTCTTCAGGTTCTGTTCACTTCACTGTGCATCAGGATTCATATGAGTCTTTCCATTTTTCTCTTCTAAATGTTGTCATTGTTGCTACTGCTGTTGTTTGTCCTTCATCTTTGAAAAGGACCATGACATCAGGAGGTGATGCTATGACATGCAAATGGATTGGTAAAAGGGATCACATTTTAAGGACACTCAAGATGATAAATGCATATATAGATATAGATATAGATATAGGTATATAGGAGAGCCTTTCTCTCAACCCACAGAAAATGCAGAATATATAAAAAATGCAAAGGAACCCATAAACAGGCACAAAAAATTCATAGACCCTATAATGTCTCTTCAAAAAAGAACTGAACTTGAGATGCCCATCAAAACTGACATCTCTGCCCTGACATAATGGTAAATCCCTACCCCAGGCAATTCTCTGTATGTTAAGTAGCTGTAGAGTTGGATCAGTAAAGGGAATTTAAATGATATATGTCTCAATTTCTCCATCTAAAGAATGATCCTTGTTCTGTGCTTCTCTCACTGAGCAGATACGAGGAAGTTTCTTCAGTAGGTATTCTCTCCCACAGAAGTAGCAAACACTGTACCTTCCTACTGTATGTGTATGTTCCACAGAAACAAATTAAAAGTTACTGGGAAATATTTAATGAAATAAATAAAATATACATAATAATGCACTTTAAAATGAAGTTCATATGCAGCTTGCAAGGTTCTATTTGAGTTTGACTCCACTGACATGGATCTGGACATTATCTTTTTCCCATCTCAAAAAGAAACAACTCAGTTATAAGAGATCTTAGAAATTACTTACTGCAAGTTATTAGAGTATTATTAGAGTAAATATTTTAGTTAAGGAAATTCACCCACCCTCCAACACACACACAAAAAAAAGCTTTTTAAAATTAGGAGGTATTTTAGAAATCCATGTATGTTAGAAATAACCCACAATTAGATTGTTGCTGTTGTCTGACATTTCTCAAAGAGGGGCAAGGACATCAATGGGGTGATGTCTTTATTTGTAAGTGGACTGGATTTGAGTGAGACAGAACTGTCCTTCACTCTTTTCGTCAGTCATTGGCTCAGAACTACTATTGATGGCTTCAGATTCAGTGGGAGATTATGGACTTTTAAAATGGAATTTTAAAATTTCCCTGTTTGTCCGAGGCAACCTCTTATTTAGTAATTAAAGCTGGTCTTAAGAAAGAAGGCAAAAAATGGCCTAATTGGCCTTCACAAAAGAATCCTTCAGGATTTTTTAGTTTTCTTAACCTAACAGAAACTGTTAGATGTTACAGATAAGATAACTGAGACCTAGAGAAATCAAATAAAGGTCATGGTACTAGTGAGCTTCAGAAATTAATATAAAACCCAAAATTTCTGATTCTTATTCCATCTTCCTTAAGACTAGTCAGTAGCACCCAAGTGCATGCTACTCTCAGACTAATTTATCAGATCAAATTGATCAGAATTTCAATGTACTTTTACTAGTTCATTCACTTTTCACTTCAACTATAATATAAGTAAGACAAATATCATTCAATCCATTTTCTAGAAGAAACTTAGGTATTGAGTTAGTTAAGCAATTTGTCACAGAGATCATTACTTCCCAAAAGTGGTCTACTACCTCCCAAAAAGTGGTCATCTATCTTCTGAAAAATATTGCTGTTCCTCCTCTATTTTCAAAGATCAATGACATCACAGATTGGTGTCTTGACTAGCACATGATTTCAGTGGAGCAGAACTGGGCAAACTCAACAATGAGGAACAATTCACTCCACTATGAGGCAATCTATGACACTTTTGGTTAGCTCTAGTGTCTAGGAAGTTTTTCCTTGCACAGAGTCTAAATTCATCTCTCTGCAGCTTTCTAATATTGCTTCTAGTTTTCCTTTCTGTGGACAGGCAGGGCAAGTTTAATTTATATTCCATGTGACAGGCTTTCAAATACTGGGTGATAGCTATCATGTGCCTTTCATGTTTCCACTTCTCCTGGCTAAACATCTTCAGGACCTCCACTGGATTCTCCTATGGCTTTCTGGATCTCCTTCAGCCCATCAACATCCTTCTTGAATTATGATCACTCTTGATCCTGGGCATTAGAATATGTTCCCTTCCTAATCTGTCAGTCATTCTTTGGATGTGTTATGTGGCTCTGCCTTCTCAGCTCTCTTAGGCAGGCTACTAGGACCAGGAATTCTTATTTGTTTTATCTGTGTGTACAGCAGCTGGTGGCAATGTAAGGTGGCCCAGATGCTTCCTGGGTGGCATAAGATCATTTATTTAACACAGCCATCCTGTCTCCTGGGGGGGCATTTTATGTTTCCCAGCTGGTGCTTTGGTGGTTGGTTCAATATGTTGACAAATTAAAGCAACTTGGCCTCTCATCAACTCCACCGTTTGCAAGTTCTATTGCCTCTGGCAAGTATGGAACAAAAAGACCTCTGACCAGAGTGAATACAAGTTTCTCCAGTGCAGAGTTTTCCACACAAAAAAAATCAATCAGTATTATAGTTAAACTAGGTCTGGATATGTACAAACACACATACACACACAGATACAATTTTCATAAAGCCTCTGTCTGTGGAAAATGCATTCGAGCAAGTAAAGTGTCTAAAACTTTTTATAGCTTTAAAATATCAACACAACATTATTATTTTCTTACTTTTTTCAAGTTCCTATCCTAGGCATAGCAGGTACAAAAATGAAATTAAAATGGCAGCGAAACTGAGTTTTGAAGAGGGGTAGGGATTCTAAGAAGTGGCTGTGCCATTTCGGGTGAAACATTCTCTGGAGCTACAAATCCTACTCCTACTATCAGGTCATATATCCAGAGCTCTAATTTGTTCCTGTCTGGATTCCAGATGTAACCCTGAAGTTTAGATCATGCATTAAGGTACTGTGGTTTACAAGCCCCCAGCAATGTGTTTCTCCAATGATCATCAACTGAGGTAAGTTAATCACCCAGGCTTAACTGATTTTTAGAAAGGGATATTTATGAAGATAGCATACCTGATTCAAAGCATCCCCCTAAAAATCTGTGACCTACTTTCCCACCTGTACATAGAGTCAGGGAAAAGTAGATGAAGTACAGTGATTCCATGTGGCAAAGGATTAAGTGATACCTTCTCACTACCAGAAGTCCTTTTCTCCCCTTTGTGATGTATTCATGAATTTCTTTTTATGGATGTTTAGCATTCTACTGGTCTCCTTGCAGTCTATTGAAGCTCACTTTGCATGGTACATCTAGTTTATTCTTGGTTTCCATGGAAGATCCTGCCACCAGCTGCTGCTGTTCTGGGGGCACTGATAAAATACTAATAAAAATCCAAATCCTCCACCACAAAGATCACATGGTTATTCTCTGGCCGAAGTGAGAGGAGACAGAAGCTCTCTTTCCTTAATCCCAAATTAAGTCTCTGCCAAGAGCATGGCTAAAATGCTCTCTCCTTCAGGCCAATAAATGCTCAAATGTTTGGGTTTCTAATTGACTTACTTTGTTATAAAATGATTATGAGGAATAAATGGGTATTATGCTTCCTATGAAATACTGCTCTATTTTATCCAATGGCTTTCAAGGACTTTTTATATCATTAATGGGTTGATTAATTCAATAGAGTACTCTTGCCTCATCTACAACTGGTTCATAATTCAGACTGATTTTATCTGAGAAATCCAAACTCTATGTAATTCTTGAGGTAGAAGTACGGAATATTTCTCTCAAACAGGCATGAGTGACACTGTGATCTCGTGATCACAGAGAAAATAGTTGAAACAAAATATAGGAAGGAAAGGATGAAAGATTAGGACTAAATTGTGAAAAGCTTTACATGGAAGACTGTGTCACATCATGAATGTGACTAGGGGTGACTTGGATTCAGTGGGTTCACATCCTACAACAAACTCACTATTTAGGCAAGTTACAAGCTCTCTCAGTCAATTTCCTCATCTATAAAATGTGGATAAAGGTAGCCATTTCACAGGGTTGTAAGAAGTTTGAAAAGTTCTTTGCAAACCCTAAATTACTATATAACTGTCCCTCATTAGGACTTGTATTTTATACCAGAAGCAGTGAGTTTTTTTTAATGGGATAATGAATGGTAATTGTGTTTTAAAAACTTTAATATGACAGCTGTATGGATGATGGACTGAGGCAAGAAAGATGTGTAGCTGTGTGATCAATTAGTATATCGCTGCAACAACCCAAACAAAAATTGATAAGGATCTGAACTAGAAAACTGACTGAGTACAAAAAGAGAAGAGAATAGATATAAGAAATTTAGAATCAGAAAGAAGATAACAACTGCTTTACTATCTCTGGATTATTTCATATTGTCTGGGTAATCTACAAACCCATTAAGGCTTTAATCCAGGCTCTACAATTTTGTTACATTTTCTTTTTTTTTTCTTTTGAGCAACATTTTAGTCTTCAATGTTATTTATTTTCCTTTTAAAAATAGTATTTTATTTTTCCAAATACATGCAAAGATATTTTTAACATTCATCTTTGGATTTTTGTTCCAAGATTTTATGTTCCAAATTTTTTCTCGCCCCTCCCCTTACTTATATCCCTAAGAGAGCAAGCATTCTGATATAGGTTAAACATGTACAGTTCTTCCAAACATATTTCCATGTTTGTCATGCTGTGCAAAATAAAATCAGATCAAAAGGGGGAAAAGAGAAAGAAAAGCAAAACAAGCAAACAACAAAAAGGTGAAAATACTATGTTTTGATCCACATTGAATCTCCATAGTTCTCTCTAGTTGTGGATAGCACTTTGTATCACAAGTCTATTAGAATTGCCTTGAATCACCACACTGTTGAAAAGAGCCAAGTCCAACACATTTGATCATCACATAATCTCATTGTTACTGCACACAATTTTCTCTTGGTTCTGCTCATTTCACTTAGAATCACTTCATGTAAATCTTTTCAGGCTTTTCTGAAATCAAACTACTTATAATTTCATATAGAACAGCAACATTCCATTACATTCATATACCATAACTTATTCATCCATTCCTTTAACTGATGGGCATCCACTCAATTTCTACTTCCTTGCCCCTGCAGAAAGGGCTGCTACAAACATTGTGGGTCCGTTTTCCTTTTGTTAGATTCCTTTGGGATACAGATCTAGTAGAGACGATATTGGATCAAAGAGTATGCAGTTTTATAGCCCCTTGGGCATAGTTTCAAACTGCTCTCCAGAATGATTGAAATATTTCACAACTTCATCAACAATCTATTCGTATCCCAGTTTTTCATTATTCCCTTCATTTATCATTATCTTTTTCTGTCATTTTAGCCAGTCTAAGAGGTGTGAAGTGGTCCTCAGAGTTGTTTTAATTTGCATTTCTCTAATCTATAGTGATTTAGAGCTTTTTTTATGTGATTAGAAATGACTTTAATTTCTTTGTCTGAAAATTGTCTGTTCATATCCTTTGACTATTTATGTTCCATTCTTTTTAAACTACTATTTCCCTCTTTTATATAGTTCCTGTACTATGGCCAAACTTAGTCTGCTCATTGATTCTCAAAATGTTTTATATTCTTATTTACCTTCTCATACCTAATATTTAGAATTCTGTCTCCTTTATTTTCTGAAACCTATCATTCAAGACCCAACATAAGCCTACTCCTTTTAAGAAGTCTTTTCTGACCATTATTTTACCCTCTTTTTAAAGTTGTGTCTCTCTCCATGATTCCATTTGGGGTTTTCTTGGCAAACTTATGGAAATAAATGATTTGCTATTTCCTTGTTCAGCTCATTTTACACATGAGAAAACTGAGGCAACAGGATTAAGTGTCTTTCCCAGAGTCACATAGCTAGTAAATGTCTGAGGCTGCAATTGGATTCAGGTCTTCCTAACTCCAGTCCCAACACTCTAACTAAGCATCACTTAGCTGTCCCTTTATACTAATATTTTTTTCCAGACTCTAAATATGGATAGCTCTTGTCAGTATCATTCATACATCATAGAATGCTAAAACAGAAGGAACCTTAGTGTCCTTAGTCATTATGCTTATATTCATAATCAAAACATAAACTTATATAATAGTATTTATAAGATTTTTAAATATAGTATTTGCAACATGTATCTATATGCATACATACGTATTAATGCACATATGTATATATACATTTAAGTTATTATTTTGTGATAATTGTGTGTATATATTTTTATACACACGTATAAAATTTTCCATCATAGAACTTGCATCAAGAATCTCAGAGTTGAAAGCATCAGCCATTTAGTCTATCATCTACCTGAAAATTAATGCCATCATTAGTTTATCTGAAAAGTTAATCATCCAGCTTTTTCTTAAATATTTCTAAAGGTAGGGGTAGGAAGGCATAGTGAAAGCAATGTCCTAATAACCTCTTTCTTACTCATTACAAGTAAGGTTAATTCTCTTCAAAAGGTACCTTGAAATTTAATTGACTCAACGGACTAAAGCCTCAGGCTGGTCACTTCAAGTCAGCTGAGAACAAACAGACATAATTAGTGCCAGTTTCTTGTTGATGCTTGGCTGGTAGATGAGGGCAATTCAGAGGCAGGGGAGCTGAACTCAACTGAATCAATGGGCAGTGTCTTGTATATCCTTGTTGAATAGCTGTGCTGAATGTGCTAAATTCTTGCTGTGGCTAAATAAATCTACTTTTAAAAACACTTTTGTTGTTGTTGAGTCATTGTACTCTATTTCTTTAAATTACATTTTGATTTTTTTCCAATCAGTGATTATTTGCCTACTCTTTTTCCTACCCCAACTTATAATACTCCTCTTCAGTTGAGAATGAAAGAAAAACAAAATTTGCATTTTATACAGTCAAGCAAAACAAATTTCCCCATTGTCTATGTCCTTTTGTTAACAGTTGAAAGATCTGTGTCTGATTTCATTGCAATTTTGGCATAAGTTACAAGGGGATGGGGCTGCTAGGTGGTGCCATAGTGGATAATGTGCTGGGTCTGGAGACTCACCTTCCTGAGTTCAAATGTGACCTCAGATACTTACTACTCTGTGACCCTGATCCAATTACTTTACTCTATTTGTCTCAGTTTCAGCTGCAAAATGAGCTGGAGAAGGAAGTAGCAAACCATTCCAGTATCTTTGCAAAGAAAACCCCAAATACGATTTGACAAAAAATCAAGCATGACTGAAAATGACTGAAAACAAACCAGGGAACTGGCCTGAAACAGCTTGTATCAGAACAGATGACAACATTTATAATCTCACTTAGCAGTCCATTCCCCATTGGGATAGGTTAAATTATTTTTTTTACCCTAAATCTGTTTGCCTCTTTGTAACTTCCAGCAATTTCTCTTATAGGAACAAGAATAACAATTCAAAACCTTACTGCACATGGTAGATCTTCAAACACTTAAAATTTTCATGCTCCTCCTACTTCTGCTCTCCTCAGGTTAAAATGTCACACAGTATGTTGGACATGATTTTATATGTCATGGTCTTAATGACTTCCAGGCTTCTGGGTTCCCTTCTGTGAATTCACACTAGCTTCATAAAGTACAACATCCAAAAGTGAACCCAGAACCCAAAATGTACTGAGGTTATAGAAAAAAAGGAAAAAAGACAGAGACAAATTTTTTTCTAGTTCTGGATACTCTCTTTTAGCACTGTTCAAGATCACACTTTTTTGGATGTGATCTCACAGGATTTGTGTTGAATTTGTAGTCTACATTAACTGTCACATCTTATTTAAGCAAACATTTATTTAGGCTTATTTCTCCTATATTATTCTTAAGAATTTATTTGTTAAACATAAGTGTAAGAGATTATAATCCTACACACTGGGAAAAAGAGGCACTCAGCTCAATTATCTTTCTATTTTATCATATAGTATAGGTAGGTATCAATTACATATTGATTCATCGACTTTGTGTTATATTTGCATGAACTAAAGTCATTTCTGGTTAAATCTGCTAATAAAAATGAGAGGATAGCAAGATAAAGAAGTCTCCATAATAGCATGAAGCAGGAAAATGTGAGATCCTTGAGACAATGGCTATTGAGTGTATGTGTATTTGCATGTGTATATTCATGCACATGTGTGTGGGGATCTCTCCTATGTTCAGCAAGGTACCTTTATATATAGTAGGTATTTGAGGAATGCTTGTTGAATGGATGTGCAAATAGTTTCTAATTATTTCTATTTGGGAAAATCTTACAACATTCCAAAGCCAAATAGAAATAATTTGACAGTATTTGCACATCCATTCAACAAGAATATTGTCTCAAGGATCTCACATTTTACCTCTACTATGTTTATATTTATATTTTTCTCAGATGCAATGTGATCTGGCTTTTGAGAACCCAAGGTCCAATGAGATAAGATAGCTAAGAGAAGAAGAAGTAGACTGTGGACCTTGGTGCCAAAGTAAAAGGAAAGAACACCAATTCAAATTGATGTGGTTCAGATTTTATAGATTAGTATATCTATTCTCTAGAAAAGGTTAAATATTTTCCTACAGAAGCCATTTTGAATAGAAAAAGAATGGTGGCACAAAGTGGCACATTAGATATTTTCTCTAGTCCTCACTAATGACTCCACCCAAAAAACAACTCAAAAAAGAAATAAAGTTAAAAGACAAATTACAGCTAAATTCACAGGACAAGAAAGTGAAAAGGCCAACAAGGTAATAGCCTTATGAATAAACATTGGTGAATACTAACCCTTAGGTATTTTATCATCAAGCCTCTTTATATCAATCTCTATGCTCATGTAGCTTGCTCAATGACCAACCCATAGCCTTCTAGCCAGGATCCATACAGAAGATTTCCATCCCAGAGATTCTGTACCACATCTCACTCTTATCATCGTTGTACCAGTCAGACTAGCAATATGAGGAGGGAGGACAGGATTTCTTCTTAAGGAATGAGCCCTAACTTAGGGTCCCTCAAAGCTACAGACACTCTGCTCAACATAACAATCCTATTCTCCCCAACTTGATAAAACAGGGCAGAAGCTAATTTAGTGGAGTCACCAGAACAAAGAATGAGAGTTAAAGTAGAAACTGATTATTGTGAGTACCTACAGAGAATCTGAAAGAAAATGGACTATTAAGGCCAATCCTATTGGGTCAAGAATTCAGGCAATGAAAATTAAGTCCCTCAGTGGATGTACAGATTTATAGGAAGGAGGTTGAGGCAACTTTTCAGTACAGCCTAGGGATATACTCCCAATCAAAGGAATGGGAATCCAAAACTGATACTATATATGTATATATATATATATATATATACATATATACACATACATATATATATAGGCATATGAGCACACACACGTGTATATATATATATGTGTATATATATATATATATATATATACGTATATATATATATATTCAGGAAAATAACTGGAAGGTTACAAAAATGGAAATTATGAATATTTATGTATCAAAAAGTTCACATAATCCTCTAAACAAATATATTTAAAATTAACTCAAACCAATGCCTGTTAAAAAACCAAAACAAACAAACAAACAAAAAAAAAAACCCAGAACCCTGAAGAATCCCAAGAGAGTATGGAATAGCAATAGCAATTTATTCCAGAATGGATCAAAAAAGAGCAATGAAAAACATGAGCAGAGAATTTAAAATATCATATCTCTTTGTATAAACTATATAGGAGTAATACTTTGCTAACTAAAAAAAAATTATTCACAGTAGCAAGTTTCTCCAAAGAAGGAAGGGAGAGAGCAACAGATTTGAAAAACAGTTATGCTGAAATAAATGACAATCTGAATAAAGAGAAGCAAAAACTGATAAAATTGAAAGAATACATATTCTATATTCAAGCAAAAATTATCATTTTTAAAGGCAAGATAGCCTACGATTAAAAAGAATCCCGAAAAATTATAATAAAGCAAAAAACCCAAATAATATACTGCAAGAAAATGTGAAAAAAACTGTCTAGAATTTTTGAATACAGAAAATTAAAAATAAATTAAAAGAATCAGAAGATTGTTTCACTAAAATGTGATTGTCTCACATTTCAAATTCTAAAACACATAGCATGTAAATTTAAGAATTCCAATAAAGGTGAATTCATTCAGTGGTAAGGAAGACTTTAAATATAAAAGAAAGGAAATTTGAATAACACAATACTATTCTGAATCCACTAGAAATAAGAAAAGAGAATGGAAAAATGTTGTACAAAAAATAAAGCTCAAAAATTTAATAATCAATTAAAAGTAGATATTCAATAAAGGAACTATTTGAGGTATTCTTGAAATAGAGATATTAAACACGTATGCATGAATACATATATACAAATGCATATATGTATATGTACTGTTATATTAGTGTATGTATGTATGTGTCCATATATCTCTATATATTTGTATCATGAATGGAATATTTTATTTACAAATACTCCCCCAAAAAGAAATAGGATAAATATATGAATGAAATGAAAATAAATGAAAGAAAAGATAATGAAATAAAATGATTCATATCTAGACTTTTTTATAAAGAAAAAGACTGGCCTATGGGGTTTTAAACAACAGAGGAGACACTTTTTAAAGGGCAAAAAATAAATAAAGAAGAAATAATAAATTAAAGAAATAAAATTATAAAGGTACAGGAAAAGAACTAAAATATTAACTAAAACCCAAAACTTCTTTAAAGGGAAATCAATGTAGTTTGTAATAATAATAATAATAATAATAATAATAATAACAATAATAATAATAATTGTATAAAGAAAGATGTATAAATGGAAAGAAGAAATATATTTTGGAAAAAGCAAGTAGTTAAAGAATTCTTATTGCTCAGACAAAAAGAGGCAACCCATTAAATTAGACAATTAGGACAAATATCTTAGACAAATGTAGCAAGTAGACATTGATCCGGGGATAAAATAGAATAAAACTGGAGGAGATTGAGCTGGATAGCATTTCAGAAAGTACAGACTGTTTTCAATTATAGCAATCTGCCTGCTTTCACAAAAGCCCATTTTTTTAAACACCAGTGATTTCCTATATCTGTGAATCAGAGAACACAATCTCAAATGAATCAGAATTTCAGGAGATACAAAGAGTAGTAGATAAAATGGTTTAAAGCCTAGCAATGATTACTTACAGTTGACAAGTGGCATAAAAGAGATCATCAATGATAAGCATGACATGAGAAGAGGATGGGCTGGTGATGTACTAATAATGAGAGACAAGAGATGGTTAATCCATGTGCTCTATTGGTATCCATGAATTATTAAAGGACAAGAGAATACTTTCAGCAATTTGAATGGATCCTTTATGTATGATTTATGGAAAGATATGGAAAAGAATTGCACAACATGAAAAGATATCAAGGAGTTATTCTCTTCTCAATAGCATCCACAAGGAAGAAATCATGGATTCTTTAAAATCTAAAAGTTTTTATAAGTAAAAAATAAACATATGCAGACCTAGCTCACCAAAGGAAAGCTATTTATTGAAATGTACAATCACATCACTGAAATAACCAGTTAGACAATTTAATTCAACAAATATTCATAATTTATCTTGTGTAGGATATTGTGCTAGACATGAAGAAAAAACACAGGGACTAGATCTTTAATTACATTAATGCATAAACGTTCCTTGACAATACAATTTAGTATCTTCTCTATAACTTCTGATCTTACTGAGCTATCCAGAACTCTAAGAGGTTATTACTTGCTCAGGTTGTACAGCCAAGAGAAATCAGTAGAAGGATCTGAACCAGGTCTTCCTGGCTTTGAGGGCATACTGTTATCAATTACATCACACCACCTCTTAGAAATGAAGGATATAAAGATGAACTATCTGTTTTTAAGGAAAATGTGGACAACCCAATTGTATAAATGTATGTTCTTGATTTTATTCTACACAGAAAAATAAAAAGCATATATTAATATTTAAGGGTGAATTCCATGCAGATAGTATGCATGATACTAATAAGAAAAATTTGCAGATTGAAACATTTTTTTATTTGCAAAACATATGTATGGGTAATTCTTCAACATTAACCCTTACAAAGCTTTCTGTTACAAATTTTTCCTCCCTCCTCCCCACCCCTCCTCTAGATGGCAGGATATCCACTACATGTTAATTATGTTAAAATACTTGACAAATAGAATATATATATATACATATATATATATATATTTCCACACTTATCATTGTTGTGCAAGAAAAATTGTGTCTACAAGAAAGAAAAATCAGATATAGGAAACACAATGCAAGCAAACATCAATCGAGAGCATGAAAATGTTATGTTGTGGTCCACATTTCACATCCCTCTCTCTGTGTGTATATGACTTTCTTCAGTGAACAATTGCAACTGGTTTGAAACATTTCATTGTTGAAGAGAGCCATGTCCATCAGAATTGATCGTCGTATGCAGATTGAAACATAATTGTGTCTAAAGGCTCACTTAGTTCATGTGATCAGATTTTCATTTATCACAGATTCTTAGTCTTAAGAGCAAATCTCACTCTTCCAGGTCACTGGAACACAGTTTTTAATAAAGAAATACTTCAGAATTGAAAGAGTTATTGTTCAAGAAGTAATTCTAAATCTTAGGTGTTATTTAAAGGACATGAAAAACATATACTAAATTGGAATTCATAGCTGCTACTGCTGAGACTGCTTGAAAAAAAGGAAGTATTTAGACATCTTCGTTAGTACTTTATTTGAAGTTTTAGTTTTCACCCTCAAATCAATATTTAGTTTTATAGTAAAAAGACATAAGGATTGTAAAAACATGCCAAGTTTTTAAGTTGGGAGGATGAGTTAAATTTGAACAGAACCCAAGATCTGGCATGATCACCCCTAAAATAATCAATTTGTTTCCTCAGATTTTACAGCCTGTAAGGGTTTAGAGCAACAGAGAAAAATAAATCAATACCAAAATAAAATTCTTCATGCCTTTTTCAATGAGCACTCTTTAAAAAATTACCAAAGTATGTAAAAGCAAGAAGCTAACAACACTCTTGCTCATTGTTAAAACATTTTTTATCCTTTCAAATGCCTCAGGTTGAAGGGTTTTCATCTTGCAATACAGGCAGCTGTGTGATTCACACTCAACTCATCATATCGTATAATACAATGTGATGGTCACTGTCTGATGTGAGCCATAAACATGTAGTCTTGCAGCTAAGCAGTCACTAGACTCGTGCTACAGTATAAAAGAATGTTTTGGCAATGACAAACTTAAAATTAAGGTTATCTATTCAGCAGAATCAAAAACCAGCTCACAGAGTACTTTCTTTGTGAATTGATCCATCTAGGGAGGGGGATGTGTGAGGATTTTTTTTTCCCAGTCCCACAACCACCTGCTCCATTCTTTAGCAATTTGGCCCAAAGCTAGATTTTTTTACAATTCATATTTTAGAGAAAAACAAAAAAAAAATAATGACTTGGGAATATTGAAGGTTGAAACAGCAATAAAAATGTGCCCTGAACCTGTACATGCTAAATATGAAAACAGAATAGATACTTTTCATGATAGATGGAGCCATCTTTCTAAAATCCCCCCTGCAAAAAAACTATGCAAGTAAATAGACATCTGGAAAAAGCCAAAGCTGTATGGGGCAGGAATTGCATGCATGATTCTGACACCAGCTTTTCTTTTATAATTGCACTTTATACACACACACACACCACACACACACACATACATGTATGTATTGTATATGCATATATGTATATACCTATACCTATGCCATCATTCACAAACTGTAATCATTTGTGGACTCCAGATCCCATTGCTGTTCATTTGCTCCTCTTATTCTGTTTCTGGTGTACCTATTACTATGGTAAGATTAATACTAGCATCAGAAAAGATTATTTTTGAATACAAAAAAGGGAAATTGCTTCCCTTAATTTTAATAGAATATTGCATGTGATCCAAATCATATAAGATAATATGTTTGAGAAGGCATTATAGAATTGGGTTTCTGGTTGGCATGAACATTTTTATTATTGTTAGTATTAAAAAATAATACTCTCTTTCACTACAGATTGCCTCACTCTCACTTACTAATCATCCAACATCAAATATAATATAGTCATATAAAAATTATAATTAATGATTCATATAGGATTCTATGTTCTTCCAAGCACTTGGATGATAATGTCATTGGTTATGACCTGTAAGGTAGGAAGGACAATCCCTGTACACTCATTTTATAGATGAAGAAACCTAAGGTTAGAAAATTTAAGTAAGAGTGAGATTCCTCCATCTTGTTCCTAATAGAGCTGGGATTCAGAATCACATCTCTAATTCTCAGAGTTCCATCCTGTTTTTCACAATACATTCTGATTCTGCCTTGTAAGAAGGTGATATAGCCTAATTTCATCATCTCAGAGGGCTTCAGAAGGACCTCTTGCTTTTACTTGGACATTTTCATAATTAAAGATTTGACTGTTTTAATTCTAGGTTTTTTTTCTAGAAGTAAGTTACAAAATATGAGATTTGGAAGAGAACCCAAGAACCATGGAGTCCAAACATGCGTGATTACCCTTTATAACATACCTGACAAATGGCCATCCAGTCAGTGCTTTAAAACCTTCTTTGAAGGGAAACCACCACCTCCAGAGGAAACCCATTTCACTAGAAAGTTCTCATTTTTAGGAGTGTTTCACAAGTCAAAATTTAAATTTATCTCTTTATAACTTCTATCTGTTGTTCCTCGTTCTGCTCCTAACTTTTGATCCTATTCCTAAGGAGAAAAAAGAACAAATATGATATTTCTTTCTTAGGTACACTATCAGTTACTTGAAAACCATTACCATGACCTATCTCTCTTCCCTGACTCTAGGTCTGAACTCCTATGTGGTAAATATCCCAAGTTTCTTAAACTGATCTTCCACTGTCATGCACTTGGGGCTATTAACCATCTTTAGTCGTCTTCTGAATGTTCTTCAGACTACAAATGCCCTTTTCAAAAATCCTAAACTAAACATAATACTTTTTATTCCTGGATATAAGGTCTTTCTCTTTTTTAAATTCAATTTTATTCACATGTAGTACATTATGCCCATTTAAAAAAAACCTATTATAAATATGTGTAATCAATTAAAACAAATTCTCATACTAGCTATGTACAAATGAATGTACATATATGCATACAAATACATATGTACATATACATAAATATACATATATGCCTATACTTACACATTTTTAGAAAATCAACTTTATCTGGAACTTTGCCAGCATGTTCACATATCTCTGAGTTCCTAAGCCTTTCAAAGTTGTTTGTCTTTGCCATATTGTTATTGTACCAATTTTTCTCATTCTACTCACTTCTCACAGTCTTGCCAGATTTCTCTGAAACATTCCCTTGATCATATTTTATAGCACAATAATATTCCATTAATCAACATACTACAACTTGTTCAACTATTCCCCAATGGATGGGTACCTCTTCATTTTCTAATTCTTTGCTGACAAAAAAAAGAGCTGCTACTTTTTAAAATATGCATATCATTTCATTTTTTTTCTTTTTTCTAGATTCTAGATTCGGTAGCAGTTTTGCTAAGTCAAGGAGTATGCAATTTAATAGCTTTTGAAGCATAGTTCCAAATTTCTTTTCAAAATGACTGGACTACTTTGTAATTCCAGAAATAGTGCATTTATGTACCTGTGTTTACATAGATCTTCCAACATCTCTAATTTTCTCTATTTAGTCAACAATGTCCATCTGATGGGTGTGAGGTAACATTTCACAGTTCTTTTCATTTGTATTTCTCTGTTAGTAATTTATGGCATTTTAAAAAATTATAATTGTTATTAGATTGGTTTTCTTCTTCTAAAAAAGTCAAACCATATCATCTGACCATTAGTCAAAGGAAAAATAACTCTTGTTCTGAAAGATTGAATCTATCCCTTAGATATTGAATCATATCTAAGAAATGAGATGAAAAAAACCTGAAACAACTTTTAAAAATTTTCTGCCTTTCTAATTTTAGCTGAATTGTTTTAGTTTGTGCAAAAATATTTTATTTTAGGTAGTCAAAATTGTTTATTCATCTCTTGTACATTTGTCTACCTTTTATTGAGCATTTATAGATAGAAGTAATTTCTTTAATGCTCCTCCAATTTGTTTATGATTTCACTTTTATATCTACATTACATAACCATCTGGAGCTTGTTTTGGTACGTGGAATAAGATCTTAGTCTAAACCTACTTTCTGTCAGAATATTTCTGGGACTTTTTCAAAATGTTTTGTTCAATAGTGAGTTCTTGCTCCTATATCTGAGATTTTGGAATTTACCAAACATTAAACTATTGTACTTGTTGGTTTGTGTTTATTGTGTACATAATTGATTCTACTGGTCAGTATTTCTATTTCTTATTCATGTTTTAAAAATTATGGTTTCATTGTATTACTCGAGATCTGGTAATGCTAGACCCTCTCCTTTTTCACTTTTTTTCCATTTACTCCCTTGATATTCTTGACCTTTTGTTCTGCCAGATGAATTTTGTTATTTTTTTCTTTAACTCTATAAAGTAATCATTTGATAGCTGATTGGTATGGCACTGGATAAGTTAATTAATGATGTGAAGTATCATGTTTTTATTATATTCATTTGTTCTATTCATTAGCAATTAATGTTCCTTTAGATCTTCTAGTATTTGTATAAAGAATGTTTTGTAATTGCATTTGAGCAATTCCTATAAATGAATGTCTTAACCAGATAGAACTTGCAATGATTTTATATCAACTGTACTTATATGAAATAGAAGTTGTCCTTGAACTTTCGAGTAGGTTTTGTTGGTAATATATAAAAATGTTAATGATTTATATTGCTTTATTTTAAATCCAGCAACTTTACTGAAATTGAGTAATTTTTTTCGTTGACAGTTTTGAGTTTTCTAAAAAAAAAACATCTTATCTATAAAAAGTGAGATTTCTGTTTCTTCTCACCTATGCTCATTCCTTCAATCAATTTTTGTCTTGTTGCTATAGCTCGTATTTCTAGCACTATATTGAATAGTAATGGTGAAAAAGGACATTCTTGCTTTACCTTTCATCTTACCAGAAAGCCCTTTGTCTTATCCACATTAGAGATATTGCTGATTCTTGGTTTTGGATAAAGAGATATTACTTACTGTACTAAAGAAAGCTTCATTTTTTTCCCTATGTTTTCTAATGTATTTAATAGGAATTTTCTTATTTTGTTAAAACCTTTTTCTGTATTAATATGATTATATGATTTTTGTTGTTTCAGTTATTAATATGGCTGTGTTCAGTTTTCCACTCCTCCATTCCTTATGTAAATTCAGCCTAATAATAATTTTCAATATTTGTAATATGTTGCTACCGTCACCTTGTCAATATTTTAATTTTTTAAATCAATATCCATTAGAGATTCTGGTGCATTTCATTTTCTTTCTGCAATTTAGGCATTGAACTTCTGTCTAATTAGACTCCCACAATGACCTCTCATGATGATAGAGTTGCATGTGTCTATAATATATAAAAATATATTAAATCATATAATATAAAGTATTATGTATTTATATAATAAATTAATATATTTATTTTCATAAAGTTGTATTTGCATATGCATATATTTATTACTTCTTATAAATAATGCATTTATGTTACATAAATATGTAGAAATATATTTATGTAATAAATATAAATAGAAAATATAAATACATTTATATTTAAATATGCATAAATAAGGTTAAATGGTATAATAATATATTTATAGCATATTATTTATTAGATAATATATTGTAGCATATGTAATTATATTTTATATGCATATAAAATCTTCCCAATACATACCATTTTATCTTATTTAGTTTCTTATGATTGCTTGTCCATATTTAGCCTTATCATGGCTCTCCTTGACTCCTGTTTATATGTCAAATTTGTTACCCAACTTCAATCAGAAATTTGTGGAAGTCCTCTATTTTATTGAGCATATTTTGCCTCTGTAGAACTAAACTCTGTTTTGCCAAGTTAGTTATTCTTGATTGTAAGCCTAGAGTTCATGAATTCTATAATATCATATTCCATACTCTTTGTTCCTGGTTCTCAGTACATAAATTCTTTCTTTCTGGCTACTTACACTATTTTTTGGCCTAACTTACATTAGCTTTATTAGTTGCCATGCATTTTAATTCACTAAAATCTCCTTATTTTTCAGGTAAATTGCTATCAATCCAGACCTCCCAAATCATGAGCTCATATAGCTGATTTTTAGACCGCAAAATAAAGGATTTACATTTATCCTTCTTAAACTTCATCTTTTTTTGATGTAATTCAATATTATAATCTGAGGATTGGCAAACTACATGGTAGGAGCCAAATTCAATCTGTCACCTCATTTTGCAAACCCTATGTGCTAAATGTAATTTTTAAATTTTTAAATAAAATAAAACTTTATTCAAAATTATAATAGCCATTCTTAGTTCACCAGCATACAAAAAAGGAGTGTCAGGCCAGATTTAACCTCCATTCCAGAGTTGGCCAACCCTTGTTGCAGCCTGTTGAGTCCCTTCAGGATCTTGATTCTGTCATCAAATGTATTAATTTGCCAAGTCAAAACAACATTTTTTTCTCTATCTTCTATGTACCACTGTTCTAAATATTGGAATTACAAACAGATCAAAAAAAGTGCCATCCAAAAATTTGATAAATGTCTTCTATGCAATCGTCGCTGTCATTTATTAAAATGTGACATAATAAAAGATCAAGTATGGGTATTTGTGGCACTACATTAAAGATATTTATTCAGCCTACCATTGACCCACTAATGACTATCCTTAAGTTGTTCCAACCATGCAATCAATTTCAAATCCACATTTATCTAAGCTATTTATCTATTCCACGTCTTTCTTACCTTGTCTACCAAAATAGCATTTGAGAATTTATCAAATGCTTTGATAAAATCTAGGTCAACTGGATCTGCATTTCCTAGTTAGTACTTGACAAAAAATTCAAATAGTCTGCTATGCTGTGTTCTTGATGAAGTCATACTGTCATTATCAATAACAGACTACATAACTTTAATCATAAGTGTGAATGAAGGGTCTGTGAGTAGGTACAATAGTAGGAAAAGGTGGGAGCAGGAACACATTGAACAGAAATAGAAAAGGATGACTAACTCAAAAAATGTATACAGAATTCAGAGCTGAAGGCATACTTCTGTCTCTTCTACAAGTAATATCCTATCATCATCATCATCATCATTATCAACAAGAATTTACTAAGCACTTTCTATGTTTCAGGAACTATGCTAAGTGCTGTGGATTCAAAGAAAGCCACAAACATGATTTATTTCCACAAGGAGCTCATATTAAAATGGAAGAGCCAATATGCAAACAATCATGTACATAAAAAATTGTATAGAACATAAATGGGAGACTATCTCAAAGGAACAGTGTTAATGATTCAGGAGCTTAGGAAAGGCTTCTTGCTGAAAAGTAGGATAAAGCCAAGAGAGAGAATTGAGGAAGAAAAGCATTCTAAGCATGAGAAAGTCAATGAAAAGACAGAGGATACAGAGATAGAATGTTAGGTAAGAGAATCAGCTAATAGGCAAACATCATTGATTCACACAGGATGAAGGATTTAGGATATGAAGGCCTTCAAAAGCCAAGTAGAAAAAAATGTATATTTAGTCTGAAAGGCAAAGGTTAGTCACTGAATTTTATTGAATAACATGTTAACATTATTGAACTTACATTTTAGGAATATTATTTTGGCAGTTTAGTAAAGAATGGAGAAAATGGGAATGGAAAAATTGGAAGAAACCTGAATCAGAGACACCAACTAGATTATTAGAATAATTTAGTCATGAAATAATAAGAGCCTGAATCAGTAAGTGAAAAGAAAAGAATATATATATATATATATGCATATACATATAATGTATTGTAGAAGTTAGATATGATAAGCCTTGACAACAGATTGGATATGTGGGTTGAGTTTGAATAAGGAGGTACGGATGACATTTCAAGACTGGGTGACCAGGGGAATAATAGTGCCCTTGACAATAGTAAGAAATTTGGGAAGAATAGAAGTTTGGGAGAGAAAAATAATGAGTATGTGACTATATTAATTTTAAGATGTTGACTCAGCTAGTTGATAACATTATCATAGTACTAGTAATGAGAGTAAAAGTCAGGACAGATTTTGGGACCAGATTGAGAGATGTGAAATATCTCAATAATTTTTTGCTTTGCTTCGCTTACTTCTTATTTGTCCTGCACATAGTATATTCGCATATATTGATTTATTTGTTGTCTCCCCCATTAGCTTGTGAGCTTCTTGAGGGCAGGGGTTACTTTTTTATAAGCCAGTACTTACAATAATTCCTAGATGTTTAATAGGTGCTTATTGACTGATTAACTGATATTAGATATCTTGGAATAGTCCTCTAGGTGAGATTGTCTCTATGATGAGACTTTGGCATTTCAGTGATTGAGCTCCAGGGTTTGGTTATAAAAGAAGTGCTTTATTTTACAAAGAATGTTTAAGAGAATATCCAATATATCTGGGATTCAATATTTATTTCAGTATAGACACTATAAAGAACTGATTTCTCTTTCCACCTCATTTATACCCTTTAGTTCAGTATTCCTGTCTAAATTCCCTAGTATTACTATTAGAAAAAGATTAATAGCAAGCACTTAAAATCAACTGCTTCAGAATGCATTTTCCATGTAGTCCATTTATTGTCATCATGCCATTCCTTTGAGATAGAGTAGAGTCAGGAGATCCAAACAATTGGCAGTTAAAAAACAAGAACAAGGTAGCTTTGTAATAAATCTACTCCATCATAGAATTGGATATTACTTATTCTTTCTAGACTTCCCTTTTCCTTGAAGAATGTTAATGGTTATATTATTATATATCTCCACTTAAAGAGAAGAAAAAATAAAACTGTTAGAAAGGAAGTTGTCTTAAAAAGATTTTAGAGTGGCTAGATTTATGATGTCACTAATATAGAAAACTCTTAGTGAGAAAGCTTTTATCAATGCATATTGCAACTACTTTGCTCCTTAGTCTTAAAGTTGTCTGGACAATTGAAAGAGACTTTCTCAGAGTTACCAAGTCACAATTTGGCAGGGGTAGGTTTCAAACACAGTTCTTTCAGATTTCAAGTCAAGTCTTTAGGAATTTTATCATTCTGCCTTTCTTAATATATACCATCCTAACATCACATGAACATGCTATATTATTCTAACTGTTCATGTATCCATATTGTCCTATCTTGTATGTTCAAGAGAAAATATGAGTTAGTGAAATGTAAACTGGAGGCAAGGGTTGTCTTTTATTTTTTTTAATTTTATTGTTCACATGCCTAGGTTAATACCTAGCACATTATAGATATTTGATAAATATTACCTGAGCAAACTGAAATGAATAATCAGTAACTACAACACAGGACTGGTTTTCCAAATAAAAGAAGAAAAACTGATGGAAAAGAGGATTAGTTTTTCAAATCAGAGGAGAAATATTGGTCTATGTGCAGTCTCCCTTTACTATCCTCCCCGAAAAAGACATGTCTCCTAAAAGTCACTAATAATTTTAAAAAGCAAAGAATATGTGCTAGGCTTGATCAGATGCAAATTGTAGACCTTGACTAACAACCTGCAATGTTCTTATGTGTCACTTAAACACATACACAAATCACTGTTTAATCTACCAAAACATACCTTTGTAGCTCCATGCTTGAGCAACTGGATCCGTTCCACATGATTTGATTTGATTTTAAAGAAAGCCTGTTGAGAAATAATGAACAAGCCCTCAATTTCTCTGCTATTTATTTCTACCATGAGATGCAAAGTTGGAAAGTTGTTTTTATCAGTGTTGCTGTGCTCTAGGTGCTAGCTGCCAAATGATACCCCTGTACACATTCCAAACTGGAAAGTGTTTTTCTTCCCCTAATTTGCCTTTTACATAATCATTTTTACATAACAAATCTGAACAGAGACTCAGCTCATCAAATTTAAAAATATACACATTTCAAACAAGAGAGCAATTTTACAATAGAATAGCAATAGAGAATATTTAATGTGCAGCAAGTTCCAGATTAAGGAAGAAACACAATTCTTGATTATCTACTCTACTTCCAATATGTACAAGGGAATAAAAGTGTCCTTAAATTCACTTTCTGTAATTTGCTATTGGCTCTCTTCCTAGTGTTGTAAAGAAACCTAGAAAATCTCACTGGAGAAATACAGAAACAGAACAAAATTCATCAACCAACCCTAGCCATTTTGGAAGCAGATAATAGCTTGCTCCCTGTCTCCATATCTTTTTATCTTTATTTGTCCTTCTCTCATTTTTCTCTGCCCTCTTCTTTTCCTTTACTCTCTCCTCTGTCTCTGACTATCCCTGCATCTATCTCTGTTTTTCTGTCTATCTCTGTCTGTCTGTCCTTCTGTTTCTCTATGTCTGTCTCATCTCGTCTCTCTCTCTCTCTTTCTCTCTCTCTCCCCCGTTTTCTTTCTCCAATTTTCATCCTTTCCCTTCTTCTTCTCACCCCTTCCATGGCTTTCTTCTCTTTCTTTTCCTTTTCCCTCTTCTCCTTTCTCTCTTCTCTTTCTTTTTTTTCCTCTTTTCCCTTTCCTTATCCATTAGTTTCTTTTCTATCTTCTCTCTTCATTTTCTTCTGTTCTCTCTTACTTTTCTCCCTTTTTCTTCCTAAGCAAAAGGTGAAAAGTCTTTTGGTTTTTTTCATATCTTTCATCTTTCTTAAAAGGATGGTATTATCAAATGAATTAGCTTTGAAAACATCTTTAAGAGAAGAAATTCAAACAACAATCACAGACCTTTATAATGCTCCAAATTTAAATAAACAGACCAATCAATTAAAAGCTTCTGTACCTTAAAGCAATCTTGACTTTTACAAAAAGTCATCATAGGCTTAAAGATCTATGAAGCAGGAAACTGGTGATGATTTGGGAAAGAGAAGGAAAATATGAAAGAGACTTCAAACAATTGGTCTTTTACTTTAGTCTGGAGGAACACATATACTTAAACAGTCTCCAGTCATCCACCTTGGGCTTGCTCTTCTCAGAGGAGAGTTTTATTACAAAATGTTTTTTGGGCTTGCTTTTGCTAGGTAAAAACAATCATTGATACAGATTTTCCTTTTGCTGTTTAAGTTAATAGTTGTAGTACGAGTTAAGGATAAAAATGAAGTAGTAGTTTTTAAAAAATGAACTAAAGAATGAATGTTCTTTTTTTCAAAAAGAATAGGTTACATTTAAACTGGCAGCTTAAATTTTATTTTCTTTCCTTAGTTCTAATTGGTTTACTCCATATGTAAAAAGTAAAGTAAAAAAGTAAAAGTTTTAAAAAAAAGATATTAAGACCATATTCTAAATCCTATCACTTTTCCAAAGAATTCAATGAAATATAATACTGTGGAGAGTGTAATACACTCCATGAAGAGATGATTAAATATTTTTTCCATATTTTTAAAAACTTGAATGCAGTGAAAAGTCACATTATTTTCCTTTAGTGTCATATCTGCACAATTATTTCAGTAATTTATTATTTTCATCTTGGTATTAATCATTACTTTTCAATGTAGAATTTTATGTAACATTTTGAAACTGGAGAACAAATTTAAATTACCCATAAAATCTTGGAATTTCAGTGAAAGAGACATGAGAAATCAACCCAATTATTTTATAGATAGGGAAGATATAAACATTTTATAAAGTTTCTCATGCTATTTTTCTGGGGAAAACAGAAAAATGCACATTGGATAATGGCATAATTAGATGTATTTGAAATTTATTTAAGGATTGGAACCCCAAAATAGTCATTTATAATACCATGTTATCTTTGCAGGAGGTCTCAAGTGAAGTGCCCCTGCAGATTTCTGAGTGATCCTACTAGGTTTAACATTCATCACTAATTTAAATAAAGGTATCCATAATTAATTTTAGAAAATTTGCAGATGACCCATTTCCAAGAGGGCTAGCTACCATAAACTGGATGAGAGAGACAAACTTTAAAAAGTTCTTGACAAGATAGAACAAAGGGAAACCAATAAGTTGAGATTTAGCAGAGAAAAATATAAAGTCTTGCATTTAGGTTCAAAAGATCTGTTTCACAAATACAAGAAGGCAAGGAGGAAAGAAACAAGCATTTATTAAGCAACAATTAAGTGCCAATTACTGCTAAATATTTTATAAATATTATTAAATTTACAAATTTGATCATCATAAAAGTCCTGTAATATAAATGCTATTATTGTTCTCATGTTACAGTGGAGTAAGTTGAGGCAGAGGCTAAAAGACATATTTAAAGTCACAAAGCTAATAAGTATCAAAGAGCAAATGTTAATTCATGTTTGCTTGTCTCTAGGCCCACCCTTCCATCCACTGAGCCAAACAGGTAGACACCTGAGCAAACATGAAAAAATCCATCTAAAAATATCTCTGAAGCTTTTAGGGGACTTCCACATAATTATAAGTCAACATTGTAAAGTAGCAACCAAGAAAACAAATTTAATCTTAGGCTACAGAAAGAAAAGCATTAAATGCAATAATAAGGAGATTATTATCCCTCTGTCTTTTTCCCTAATCATAGAACATCTGGATAACTTTGTTCATTTTCATTGTTATAATTTAGGCTGGAGATCACTAAGTTGAAGAGTGTCTATGAGAGAAATCAACATAGTTGGAGAGTCTTGAATTCCTGCCATGTAAAAATGTCTGGAAACCCTGAAAGAGGCTCACCTTAGAAAAGAAAAAAACTGAAGTATAATGTGAAAATAATCTCCAGGTCTTTGAACAGCTTTAAATATTTGTGAGAGAGGGATTGGATGAGTTTTTTGGGAGCAAATAGTTCAAAATTTGAAGCAACAGATGGAAATTATATAGGACCAAATTTAGTCTTAATGTAAATAAAAACTTCCCAACTTTAAATTATTATAAGATGTACAGCAGTGAATATTCTTCTCACTACAGAAAATCAAGCAATGACTAAATGGCCATTTTACCAAGGATGTTGCAGAGAAGATTCTTCTTCAAGTAGAGATTGAAGTTTTTGTGTAATGAGAAGCCTTATAATTCAGATTCTATGATTCATTGAAATGAGATCCTAATAGGTAACATGATTTGTTAAAGTCAGATACCTACTTAGGAGCAAAGCCAGGAATAATAACTCAAATATATAAATTTCCACTTCAAGGTCCTTTCCTCTAGTGCTAATGATTTGCCCCTTCCTATCTGAGTATATTTTCATTTTTATATACTATGTTTCTTACAAATAGTGATCAAATTCAAATTATTGTCTCCATTGTAGAAAATAAATTTCAAATTATATGCTGTACTTCTGTTTACCCTTTTGTTCCAAAAATAATTAGTTAAATAGAAGTTTCTACTTTTATTAGCATTATTCATATATAAAATTATGTTTACTAAGGTCAGTTCTTCAATGCAACATAAGATTTGTGGAAACACATTTTCTTGTGAAAATATAGAGTACTGACTACTCTAATCATTTCAGAAAATTGACCTAAACAAAGAATTGTCCCTTAAAACATGACTAAAAAGAAGCATAATATACATTTGCAAACTACTGTTTACTATGACTGCTGATATCAAAGGTATAATCTCTATCTACACTTATTTATATTTTAATATAAGCTTTTTGAGGGAGGGATTATAATTTTTTTGGCTTAGATTTGAATTGCCAGCAGTGCTTGTTACATATCAAGTGTTTCTTCCCTTCTTTCCTTCCCTCCTTCTTTTATTCATTCTTTCCTTCTCTGCTTCATTCATTCCTTTCTTCTTTTCTTCCTTTCCGCCTTTTCTTATATCTTTTCTTCCTCTTTCCTTTCCTTACTTCTTTATTTCCTCTTTCTTTCTAACTTCTTTCTATAAACTGGAAAACATTCAACAAAAAGTATCTAGAATTCAATTTGGAAATGGAGAATTCTCTTTGAATCTTAGGACTACCATTGTTGTTTGGATAATCACAAACTGCAAAGATCTGATCCCAACTAAAAAAAAAATAAAATAAAATTGTGTCCACCCCAAGGTATTCACTACAAAGGCTGATATTTCTGACTGACCCAATGACTTTGATTCATCCTTTGGTGTCAAGCTTCTGCAGTTCATATATAATCAGATATAAATGTGAGGCATCTTCAAAAAAATGAGCAAAATAAAGAGTAAAGAACAAATTGCTATCTCTGAAATTCTCCTCAACCTTGTAAATACTGTTCCTGTTTGGACAGCTCTTAACTCATAAATGACTAATGGCTCAGTGAACAGTGAAAGGCTCCTTAAAAACTATTATAAGCCAGGCCATTTTGATTCATTGCACAGATGGTGACATTAGTTTAAGTAATACAAATTGGGATAAAAATAATCAGAATGTTTAAGGTTAATGACTCCTTGAATGTGATTTATCAATAATAGATTACTAACAATTATAAGTATTATAGAGCATTCTTGTTTGGGTAAAACATCCCAAATTCCCCTTGATTTTTTTAAAAAAGTAAATAAGGAAGGGAGTAAAACTTGTGCTAGAAGATATAATATAGATCTTAGAAAATATTTTTGAAACGATAATACTGAGATTATAACATTTTGCCTAAAGTACCTTCTTCCATTAAAAGAAGAAAGTTCAGTTTAGTCAAAAGTTCGTCCATGCATTAAGAAAAAAAAAACATTCAGGAATTAAGGTTTTGTTTTTGGAGTAAGTTAGGTTTACAACAAAAGTCTGTTATCTTCCTAATATATCCTATTACAGATCTAGGACATTTGGGTTATTCAAGCCAATCTCCTTTTTCCAGTGATGTATGGCCAATATTATATGAATTTTAAAAAAATTGTTGCATATAAGTTTATTGTTAATGTGCATCTTTGTTGCATATTTCCATTGGGATTTAAACCAATTACCATAGTTTACATATATATAATTTAGAACATTGTGAATTTAAATTGGTTTTCCTGTTAACTTCTAATCACCATATTAAATTATGATGTATAGAGATTTATTTATATATATATATATATATATATATATATATATATATATATATATGCTTTTTCCTACGTGGATTACTAGGCTAATCTCTTTTTAATGGTTGTGGGTTTTAAAGGGGCTACCTACTAATATTCTGTGGTTTAATACATAAATCTCTTCATCTGTGAACAGAAGCACCTGAGGAACTTCTAAATAAGGAAATAGTTCTTCCATTTATCAATTTTGCCTGACATCCTTTATAATAGTCCAAGGAAAACACTTTTGTCTAGTATAGTGTCCATGCTTTATGCCTTGTTTCTTATTGATAATGGCTGGATCACTGATAAAAGTATCTTTAAAGGTGTATCTACCAAATAATTTTATTCTAACTTGCTATATTCAGGATTGACCCCCTGTCAATGTCTAAATTGAAAAAGCATTTTTAGTTCAAAGAATTTACCCACAACTAATGACTAAATCAGCAAATCACCAAGTAAGGTGAAAATCAACCAATATTTATAAAGTTTCTCTAATGTTGCAGCAGATTGCGTAACAGGGAACAATTGGGCTTTTCCCTCAGATAGTCAGTAAAGCTAGAAAAATGAGGGGAAAGCATCTAATGATTATAAACATGAAGATATGTAACGCATATTGAACCCCCAAACTTTTATAGATCATCCTACAGATATTGAAAATGGCCACTCATTTTCTTGCCATAAATCTTCCAAGACAAAATTTATTCTGAAACATTTTTTTTCTTCTCTTTTGTCACTGAAAACAGATTTTCTAATGGAATTTCTGGCAATTACATTAGGTCTTCAGTTTTTGATATGATGTACACACTCCAATTCTCCCTTGTGTCAACCTCTTATTGGAATTGTTTTTGCACTTACTCTGTTCAATGTGATTTCCCAGCCAACCTGAAGCATTATTAAAAAAAAAAAAAAAAAAAGGTTCTATGACATGCTCCATGTTTTTTGCATCCCTGGGCTTCAGATTTTTTTTTTTAATTAACATTTATTCTTTCTCTCCTTTTTTACTGCTCTTTGTAAATCCAGAACCATAGAACAAGAGGTGCTCAATTTTTATTCGTATTTTCATTTAACCAAAATAGAGAAAGCAATACTATACTTGTGGTATTCTCTGAAAAGAACACTCCCTGAATATGTTTCTTCAGGTAAAATTATGAAAACAAGATACACTTGTTCTTTTAAAACAAAGTTAGACATTTCTGGAAATGAAAGATTAAGATAGAACTTTTTTGTATATCAGGAAAACTGTCCCATGAAAGAATTAGGATAATTTGTTCTATTAAACTGAGATGCATTTAGTCTTCAAAAAAAATAAAATCTTTCCAGAAAAAAAAGCCAAAGAAAATTTATACATAAAGACAAGTCTTTGAAACATTACACTATTTTATTTACTAGTTCTTTCTCTGCAAAGTTCATTCATTGATTGACTGATTGATGCACTGATGCATGCATGCATGTAATCTCTACCCTACTAATCTCTGCAGATTTTTTTCAGGGTATCATGACTTAAATGAATTACTCAAAGCTAAGTGGAAGAGCTGAATTTTATTTCTTACAGAAACAACACAGAGATTTTTACTAAGAAATCTAAATACTCTGCTCTTAGGCTTTTTATTCTATACCAGGAATCTAATATCTACCATCCAACATTTAGGATAATTATATAAAAAGTAACACTGTCTTATTAACTCAAACTAATTGAGTGGAAACACAATAAACTAATGTTAGGTCCAATGATCAAATATTTTTAAAGAAAAAATAAAACCAATATGTTCTAAAATGTTTATAGTAGTTGTTCTTATGGTGGCAAAGAGGCGGAAATTGCAGGGATGTCTATCAATTGGAGAAAAGATGAAAAAGTTGTGGTATATGATAGAGATAGAATACCACTATGCTTTAAGAAATGATGAGCTCAAGAAATAGAGTAGTCGATCAGTGGAATAGGATAGAATCACAAGACAAACTAGGCAATAACTATAGCAATTTGGTTTTTGATAAACCCAAAGACCCCAGCTTTTGGGATAAGTATTCACTATTTGACAAAAACTGCTGGGAAAACTGTAAACTAGTGTGGAAGAAATTAGGGCTTGACCCACATCTAACACCACATACCAAGATAAGATCTAAATGGGTTCATGATCTGGATATAAAGAGTGATACTATAAGTAAATTAGAGGAATGTAATGTAATTTACCTCTCAGACCTATGGAGATGGAATAAATTTATGTCCAAAGAAGAACTGGAACTCTTAATTGAAAACCAGACAGATAACTTTGACTATATTAAGTTAAAAAGTTTTTGTACAAACAAAATCAATGCAGACAAGATTAGGAGGGAAGCAATAAATTGGGAAATCATCTTTACATTTAAGGGTTCTGATAAAGGTCTCATCTCTAAAATATATAGAGGATTGTCTCATATTTATAAAAATTCAAGCCATTCTCCAATCAATAAATGGTCAAAGGATATGAACAGACAATTTTCAGAGGATGAAATTAAAGCTATTTATAGTCATATGAAAAGGTGCTCCAAATCACTATTGATCAGAGAAATGCAAATCAAGACAACCCTGAGGTACCACTTCACACCTGTCAGATTGGCTAAAATGACAGGAAAAGTTAATGATGAATGTTGGAGGGGATGTGGGAGGGCTGGGACACTGATGCATTGTTGGTGGAGCTGTGAACGGATAGAGTCATTCTGGAGAACAATTTGGAGCTATGCTCAAAAAGTTATCAAACTGTGCATACCCTTTGACCCAGCAGCATTTCTATTGGGCTTATATCCCAAAGAAATCATAAAGAAAGGAAAAGGCCCCACATGTGCAAGAATGTTTGTGGCAGCCCTTTTTGTAGTGGCTAGAAACTGGAAATTGAATAGATGCCCTTCGATTGGAGAATGGCTGAATAAATTATGGTATATGAATATTATGGAATATTATTGTTCTGTAAGAAATGACCAGCAAGATGATTTCAGAGAGGCCTGGAGAGACTTACATGAACTGATGCTGAGTGAAATGAGCAGAACCAGGAGATCATTATACATGGCAACAACAGTACTATATGACGATCAATTCTGATGGATGTGGCTCTCTTCAACAATGAAATGTTTCAAACCACTTCCAATTGTTCACTGAAGAAAGCCATATACACCCAGAGAGAGGAATGTGAAATGTGGACCACAACATAATATTCTCATACTCCTTGATTGATGTTTGCTTACATTGTGTTTCCTTTATCTGATATATCGTTTGTGTAGATAAGATTTTTCTTGCACAACAATGATAAGTTTGGAAATATGTATACATATATTCGATTTGCCAATATTTTAACATAATTAACATGTAGTGGATATCCTGCAGGGGTGGGGAGTTGGGGGGAAAATTTGTAACGGAAAGCTATGTAAGGGTTATTGTTGAAGAATTACCCACACATATGTTATGCAAATAAAATTTAAAAAAAAAGAAATGATGAGCTCAATGATCTTAGAAAAACCTGAAAAGACTTGCATAAAATAATGAAGAGTGAAATGAGAGAAACAAAAGAACATTATATACAGTAAGGCTTCTTAAACTGTGGGTTGTGATCCCAAATGGGGTCATATAACTGAATATAATAGTCAGGAAGTTATGATTTATTAACCATAAATATTTGATTCATATATATATAGTATATATAAATAACCAGAGTCACGTAAAAATTTCTTAGATGAAAAGGGAGTGGAAATGTTTAAGAAGCCCTGGTATACAATAATAACAATATTATTTAAGAAGGACTTTAAAATAAGTTACTTTGACCCTTATAAATACTGATATTAAAGATAAAGATGCTATCTACATCTAGAGAAAGAATAACAAATAGAAGTATGTATGGAATAATTTTACTTATATATTTCTTTTGGTGTTTAATTGTGGCCATCTCTACAAAGAAGAAATATAAGAAAAAAATAGAAATATACATAGTAACTTTGTTGTATATTTAAAAGAAATAGAAAGCTGTACATAGCAGATTTGCAGTTTCATGTGCAATTATCTTTTTATATACTATTGTGGAAATGCTTGATTTATTCCCTAAATCAAAAATAAAATAAATTAAAAAAAAAAGAAAAACAGGGTGTTATTTTCTAGCATTCATACCAATATCAACTCAATAACAGTCTTTGTACTCAATGTAGATATGTAAAATAAAAATTGCCTCAAAACTATTCTCATAAACTATCTCCATTTAATTCCATTTCCCATCTCTATACTCTTTCTCTGGGTCTCTTTACTAGGAATGAACTTGTCTTGCTTCTCTACCTCTAAAATCCTCAGTTTGCTTCAAATAACTCAGGTCCTTCATATTAGAAGATGTTCCGGATCCCCTAAACTTTAAGATGTTCTCTAACCTTAAATTTTCTTTAATTATTGCCTCTTAAATAAGGCCATTTCTAACCACTAACATCTAGTGATCTTTTCTTCCTAAAATTTGGATTGAGTTATGTGTCTGTGATAGATATCTGCTTCCTTAGTATATAAACTTCCCAAAAAGAAGAGTTATTTCATTCTTTGTCTTTGTACTTCTAATGCCCAGATGCTTTCCTAGGACATTTTTATAAGAGTTTAATAAATGCTTGTTGAATTACACTGCATTTTAGAACTGGAAAGTTAGTGACAATTGAATTTAAAACAATAACATTTCTATTGGCACCCAAATTTTTAAGGCAGAGTATATGCACCCAATCTCATCCCTTCAACTTTCTCTAACTTTGCCTCATATACAAGTCATTTCTTACTTCCTTCACTCTCATTCTTCTCTATAACAATAGCCATATCTAAAAAGTGGTTGGCAGTCTTTAGTTTTTGAAGAGCTCTGGAATTTTTAAGTAACATCTATAAACAGGAGTGTTCAATACAGTCTTCATATTTTGCTTTGGAAAAAAAATAACATGACTACATCAGAAGGAAGGGGCTGCTACCTAAGCTAGCTACCAAAGGAGCTTAATGCTGGATCTTTGGGGAGAGTTTGATTATCCTTCATAAATAACTTGCTGTAGATGTACAATGATACAATGAACAGATAGCTATATATTTGAGCTTTCCAGTGGGACAGAAAAAACTTCTGCTATTTTAGTTGAAATTAAAGAAATAAGATTCCAGAATTCTGACTTCTAATTGGAAATGAATGTGCCTGACCCAGTTTATGTAGAAACTGCTTACCAAGTGACTCTAGAACAGATTCGAAAAGGCATAAGAACATAATGAACAGTAATTGTGAGGAACATTTTTTATTAAGGGCAAATATAGAACTTCATTATCTGGTAAGAATAAAGTATTATGCAAAAAAACCTACCTTTCCAGGATTCAATGATTTATAAAAACAAAAAATTATTGTGCCTTCATCATTACAATATAAGTTTTGAAATATTTTTGTCATTCACAGTCCCCATTTTAGAGATATGGCATGGGAAAAGTATTTTTTTAAAATGCAGTACTATTTTCCATATAAGTATATCTGTGCAAACACAGGTATGGATAAGAAATAAAGAATGGTGAGGAGGCTAAATTTGTCTAAAGAAATGAACAGTAGATTTGGAGTTTTTAGACCTAAGTGTAAATGCTGGTTTCACTACACACTACCTGCATAACTTTAGCCAAATTACTGAACATCCTGATCCTGAGTTTAAATAATAATTTATTATTTGAAACAAGAGAATTATACTAGGTGATATCTACATTATTGTGGATTAACCAGTTAATCTACATTTATATTTCAAATAAAGGGCACTAGGAACAAGAGACTTAAAATAAAACAAGAGCTATTTATCAAATAAAAAAAACAGAGCTATAAGTAGAACAGGGTCATAGGACTTTATCCTAGGGCAAAATATTTAAAAGGTACTGAAAGCACTATCCCTGGTTTTACTTACTGAGTAGCTGTATCAAGGCAGTAATCAAAACCTTAACTTATCCTTAAGTGCACTGCTTCCAGCAGCAGTGGTACTAATCTTGTCATGGTGTGCATCCTTCCCTTTCAGCAACTTGGGAATCTCCAGGACATGTTTTCTCTAACTGTTCAGGGAATCTTTCCTCCAATCATTTTCCACCTCATTTGATGTTTCACAATTTTTTCTAATTACAATGTTATTAAAGGATATACAGTATCAAATGAAATTAGTAACTGATAGGTCTAGTCTCACCATCTCAGTAATTCAGAGTAGTCATCCTAGGCTCATGGTTTCTGTACCTCCACGTAAATATATGCTGCAAGTGCCAGTCACATCAAAAATACATGAAGAAATGCTAGATACTGCCTTATACTAAGCCAAGTTGCTTTTCTATTATCTATTTCCTCCTATAGCTTCATGAGAGCCACATATCTATGAGCACAATATCAGGTAGTGGAGATCACATTGTTTGCTTGTTGTGTCCCTCAATAGATCATTAGATCTTAAAATTAGGAATTTTATTTTGTCTTTTTTTTTATATCCCCCAGTGTTTAGCACACTGCCTGGTATATAATAGGTGCTCAATAAATGTACATTGACTATTGGTGGTAATTGACAGGTCTTCAAGAGGCCCTAAACTTTGCTCTGAAAGAGATAATCTCCTTATTCCTTTGCAGAGGTAAGGGACCCATAGCTATAGAACATTGCATATAACTAGATTTTTTAATATAGTAATCAGTTTTTACCAATTTGCTCTTCATTTTTTCTTCCTCTTCTCCTAATCTTTTTGAAATTTCTTTGTCCTAAGAGATGGCTGAGAAGAAAAAATGAGCTTACTCTCTGTGACGACTGCTTATCAAGCCAATCTCCAGCAGGCCATGGACAAACAATGGTCACCACACCAGTAAAGAGAGGTAGGTTCCAATCAACACTTTGGGTTAGCTATACAAATGGAACTTTTAATTTCATGGAGATAAAGAATTATTGGTGAGGAAACTTGCTCTACCAATATATTAGTAAGTTAGTCTTAGAAAGTAGAGCACTGAAAGATTTTGATTTACCCCAAATCACACCGTGAGAATGTATCAAAGATAGGAAGGACTTGAACCCAAGTTTTCCTGACTCTGAGGCTGGCTCTCTATTATACTACATTGCTTTTCTGAGCAGCCAGTGGAGTATATAAATCAACAAATGTCACTATTGCTAATTAATGGGATGTGAACTCCATCTATGGAAGAAAAGTAATGTATTTCATACCATCCATCATCCTAAGCAAAGGTTCAGTAACCAGTTCATGGTAGGGCATGAGTACTAATAAATTTGTCCCCAGACTGATTACGTGATTGATTCTTCCTGATATAACCTTGCAGGATATCTCTAAGGATACGTAATAAGAAAGAAAATTAGGGGGGGGGGATGCTTCATCTGTGCCTTATACCAGAAGTGGGTATAGGAAAAAGCTTAAGGAAATTTGTTCCTAAGCAATATAAACCTAAATGCAAATACAAAGCATCAAATATAAAGTATGCACAATGACCTATAAGAGACCCAAAATCTGTACTGACTCCAATTTAAGTC